>CANYCX010565719.1:0-11082 GCA_948193385.1 Breynia disticha f. nivosa
CGACCATAAAGGCCAAATCTCATAATTGACCACGAAGGCCACGACCATAAAGGCCACAATATCATATTCGACCGCAAGGGCCACGACCTCAAAGGGCCACAATTCTCATAATATCAAATATGCTCCCACATGCTCACAAAGCAAATCAAATGCTTCAATATTCATCGTAAATCTCATACGAAAATCAAACATGACATATAGCCAACCGAGCATGCAAATCAATCATATATTGATCATAAATCAACATGATAAAACTGATCATATTAACAAAATTCATACATCACATATGAATCAACAAAGCAAGAACATAATCAAACTAATCTCAATCTCGCAATATCACATTGCAATCATACTCATACTACTTAGTCAAGCAAGAATACTATCAAGCTTTCCATATTCAATAAAGAACATTTATTTATATGAGTACTTTATTATTTCTTTGTCTTAATGTCAAACGTTCTAGCTTTTCATGATTTACACAAGTACTAGTAAACATAAGAATACTTACTTGATCATTCATAAGCAAATGGTCAGTTACTTCCCTTAAACTTTCTTAGCTTATCGTATTATGTATTTACGTTTATTAAGAACAATTCCTTCTTCTCATCATAAGGTTAAGTGTAAGGACATTTACAACCTCATATTAATCCTCATCGCATAATACCTTTTTGATTCATAATTCATTCCATTTATTCATATGGAACTAACATACAATCATACTAATTGAATCAATTTGGATTCATACATGTCTTAGCACAATCTTTCCATAAGCATAATTCAAATACTCAAGATAGGATAGAGTAATTGAAAACGCACTTACCTCATCTCCGTAACATCGACTTAAAGCCCAATTCATGTCCAAGCTCCATAATTAGCTTCCTATCATATAGATGTCATATAACTTCATTCACTACATTTGAATTTTAAGATGCAATCTCTTATAAGATAATAAATATCAAATTCCTTTCTTTCATCACCATAATACCCTAACTTTCATAACTATAAACATAAGTTCTCCGATTACTGAGTTGCGGGCTCAGTGAGTAATCATCTATAATTTCTTATCATCTTTTATATATGCCTATTCCTTTAGCTCTGTAATCCTCTTTATATACATGAGGACATGTATATCTTGCCATATGTATACTTTCTCTGTATTATGTTTCTGTGTTCTCTATTATGTATTCTTTTATACTTATTATCATATGAACATGTGAACTATGTTGTGTTAAACTATACTATGTATACTGTGTGTTGTACTATATTGTGCTATACTTTTGTCTCTAATACTACACCGTGTATACATCCATCTTTATAACAATCTGTACATCCGTCTCCATTATCATCACCAACTATCAAGTATCACCACCACTATCTATGTACTCTATATATTGTGTATCATGTGATAGTGATTTCACGTGATGGTATTATTTCCATGTGCTTGTATAAATTCATATGCATTCTAATAATAGTATTTATGGAAATACGATCATATGTCTCTGATTTCTATAAAGTCATGAATGGAAGTATACTTCCTTTGACATATTTGTTATTCATATGTTCTTATTTCATTATTCTATTTTCTTAAAAATATTAACTGGGATATCTCCTAAAATATAAACACAATAATATTGACTGTAATTAAAAAAGATTCCGTACTACCGAAAATCTCCCAAAATACTACACCAATCTGAGTCAATCGTCCAATATGATCTCCCTATAAAGACGAATAATTTTCCGATAAATCAATATCAATACCGACATCTCCAACCCATATATTCGTATATTCAGACAATAATTCGGGCATAAATCTTACTGCTATACCTTTATAGTCGTGTATCCTTACGACTAATATTTGTCGTACTCCAGCTAAATCTTGCCCTCACTCTCTTTCTCGCTATCTCTCTATCTCACTATCTCTCGGCTCTCCTATCTCATGCTCTTTTCCTTTTTGGTTTACTCTCCCCACCTTCCCAGCCCTCTCCTTTTATAGACCTCTCCTTGAATCCTTGTCATGCTTCCTTCCTAACCCTCGTCATTCTTTCCTACTTCAAAATCAATCCATCTCCTGCTCCAATTTCCCAAGCAGCCTAATTTTTAACAACTCAGCAAAGCACACGTGGTCACTCAAGAGTACATGTTGTCGCCCTCCACAACGCGTTTATTTGATCCAAAATTGACAACTACACGTTGTCATCTTCAAATACGCGTGGTTGCTGCCCACTGCGCATATTTGGCATCCACAACTTGTACTTCTCTGTAATTCTGAAATGTTTTTCCTTTCATATATATTTTCTATCAACCATTAGTCAACTTACAATCACCCCTCATTTTCTATATTTAATCAAATCAATTCTTAATTTTATCAATCATTTTAATTACTTATTAATTATAGAACTTTAGAATGAGGATGTTACACTTATTCATTAGCGACATAAATTCTACTAGAGTGTTAGTCAAACAAAAAAACATGACTACGAACTCGAAATGACCATATCTAGTTCAAAAAGAAGTATTTGGAATGCCATCATGTGCTATTTTCAATTGATAATAACCAAATGGTAAGTCAATCTTTGAAAATATGGTAGCACTCTACAACTTATCGGGTAGATTATCTACCCGAGGTAAAAAACATTTATTTTACTGTTACTTGATCAAGCTTTCTATGACCGATACACAACCTTAGGTTTCCCTCTTTCTTCTTTACAAATAATATCGATGCTCCCCAAGGAAAAATACTCGATCGAATAAACCATCTATTAAGTAACTCTTGTAAATCTTTCTTCAAGTCTTGTAGTTCAGTTGGTGCCATTTTGTATGGTCATATAGATATCGATGTTGCACCAAGAATTATCTCAATTGTGAATTTTGTTTCTCAATTAAGTGGTAATCATAATAGATCTTCTAGAAATACATCTGGGTGTTCTTCCACTATTCGTACTCTTTTTACACTTTTATGTATTGTTGTTTTATAAACCACATGTGTCAAATAGGCTTCATATTCTTTTCGAATCATCTTAAAATCTTGCATGGCTGACACTAAACAACTATGCACCAATTTTCTTTCTCCGTAAAATATCACTTTACTTTGTTCTTCTAATTTAGTGATTACTTCTTTTGCAAAGCCATCTACTTTAGCTTGATGTTGCGTTAGCCTATCCATTCCTAATATAATATCAAATTCATTTAATTCATGTAGGATTAGATTTGCTAGCTAATTTACATTATGAATCTTTCTTACACAACTCTTGTATATTATATGCACCCATATTATTTCACCTAAAGAAGTATGGACTCCTAAGTTTTGTGTCAATGACTCAGGTTTTACTTTCATTGTATGCATCATTTTGGATGTAATAAATGAATGCGTATAACCTAAATCAATAAGTACATAAACAATTATATCAAATAAAAATAATTCAGTAGTAATGACCTTGTGGCATTAGCAGCTTTATGTCTAGACATAGCAAATATTGTAGCCTGACCCTGCGGTTGAATCCCTAAGGCTCCTCTGGCTCTCCTAGATGAGGGACCTACTACCTATCCTCTGCCTCTGTCATGGTTAACACATGTCGCTGACGTTCTTAATCTACTACTATACACCATTGATCAAGATTCTGCTAAATCTTTTATTACTCCAATTCTATTAAACCTTTTTGGATAATTTCTCAAAAAATGTCCATGCTAGCCACAATAGTAGTAACCTTCGATCGTCATTCTACACTCCTATATGTCTTCTCTGACATTACAGGCATAGAGGTCGGGTCATCTTCGGAACTAGAGTTATACTGCTCTGCTCTCCTCTACTGTAACCTCTACCAAATCCTCAACCAAAAGACATCTGAGGTTAAGGAGGTCAAGGTCGAGACTTAGTGTATCCTTTATATCCTGTAAAAGTAGGAGTGTATTCAGCTCTTTTACCCGGTCTACAAGACTCCCAAGTGTAAATCTCTCTTTTGTTTCCCTTTTTCATCGTCATCCTTTAAGAGTTCTTTATATCTAACGGCAGAATCTCTCAGATCTACATAGTCTCTCATTTCAATCCTATTGAGTTGTCTTTGGATGTTTTTATTCAATCTATCCTCAAATATTTTACATTTATCTTTTTTTGTAGGAATAAGACTAGCAGTATAGTGTGATAACTATGTAAACTTCATCTCTATTCTGCCACAGTCATGTTTCCCTACTTTAGAGCAAGAAATTCCTTCTGGTTGGCATCTTTGTACACTTTTGGCATATGGAACTGTCTTCCACCAATTGTAGGCATCTTCTTATAATAAAAATATTGTAAAATCTAACCAATCTTCTTGCATTGCCTGCATCATGTTAAACACTCTTTCGGTCCTTTCAAACCAATTTTCAACAAATGATGGATCTATAGTTCTGTGAACTCTACTTCTCCCAACTTCTTCAATTCCTTAGACCTCATCTAATATAGGTACATTGATGGGTCTCTGTATATAAAATAATATTATAAAGGTGGATGTGATGGATCATAATATTGTGGATGATCTGGATTATAAGACTCATGATATGAAGGAGCATATGACATCTGTACTGTGTCCCGTGGGTTTGCTATTTCCTTTCTTTCTGATGGATGTCATGGGTGAGACATATGTCCTATATGTGAAAATAAAAACAATTTAACACACAATTCACACAATGCAAACACGTATGTACACCATGAATCACATAATCCTATGTTCCCTAATGATCTTATCCCTACTCTGATACAAAATATAACACCATAAACTAATTACCTATTAATCATGAAATTAATGTATTAATTAACTTCCAAATTCAGGTATAATTTAAAACTTTTTTTGATAGAATTATAATTCTATTGTTCTTATTATGAAACATTTTAGAATAAATTAGTATATAAGACGCCCTTCACATGGCCTGAAACACAACCCCTATTAGTGTAACACGTCCCATGGACATGACCCCATGTTATACTAACACACCCCTTGTTCCTGTTCAATACGGTGCTGGTGTCAATTAAGTATGACTTTTGTATCTATGTATATATCAAACATCAACCTAAAATCAACCAAACATAAATCCATACTATATAACATAAACTCAAGATCAACCATACACATTTACTGATTATCAACATACAACTTAACCTAATCCAACATCTGTTTAACGCCATAGAAATTGATAGAATTAATCTATATGGAAAATAGATTAAAACAGAATTGAATCGGAATGAAAAATGAAAAGTTGTTGAAAACAGCATATGAGCACGGGCTGGAGCACGACCGTGATAGAGGGCGTGCTCATCTTTGTTGGAAATGATCAGAACGATCTCGTGCACGAATAGAATAGAACTCATGCCAGAAAAGCACGGCACGACTTGGAACACAATCAACGCTGAGGTCGTGTCAATTGGGCAATTTTTAAACAGAACCGCTTTTAACACTGTTTCATTGAAAAAACAAAGCAAAAACGAGAGAAACAGTGAGGAAACCCTAGAAAACTGCTGGAGAGTGTGATTGAGCAAGGAGGAACCAAATTCTTCGCCAAAATTCAAGCTAAATTATGAACTTGGGTTTGAATGAAAGTATGAGTTATAGGTTGCTGGAAAATTCAAAAATAGTGAAAAGAAGGATGAATTTGTGTTAAAATAATGTTAGTTAACTGAATTAAAATTGATTAAGAACATGTGGATGATTTTTAATGCTTAAATCATGAATTGAGTAGAAAAAGAAGGTCTCAGTGGTTTGGAAATTAAGTGGGGAATTAAGGATTGATTTTTAAAGATTGGAATTGAAGTTGGTATATGTGGAATGTATTAATTAACAGCCTTGTATGATAATTTTCATATAAGTGGTGATTTACGACTTTTAGATCGGAGTTGAGTCGCGAGCCCGACTTTGCAAATTTGTGAGGTAAGTGTTGTTTACACTTACCATTGTATGTCTTGCATCTGTATGGTTAATCATACATGATTAATGTGAAATTGTGTTAAAATAATAGTTGAAATGTGTCTATAAAAAGGACTTCTTGTTCTTGATTTGCATGGTTGAGCTTGAATGCGTTCTTGAGCTTGTACCAAAACCATATCTACAATAAATGGCATTCTAAAACAACATCTTAAACATCAATTTGTTTATACCTAAACCATACCATAAGTCAAACCACACTTATGGATTGCTATTCTCTTATACAAGCAATACACATGTTTCATTTCATATCAACTAACATTAGAACAGCAACAATATCCACACAGCATCATCAATTCAACTCATAAAAACTCATTCCATGGCATTAAACTCATATGAATGCCTTTATAGAATGAAAGTGCATGTCAATGCAATCACACATAATGTGCCCCAGGATTTCCTCTTTTTCATCATAATCCTCATTAGTACACAGCAGAGGATAACACACAGCTAAAAAGAGAGCACACAGCTCGTAAAGGTCGCACATAGCTTGTAAGGACAGCACACAGCTTGTCCGGATCTCACACAGCTCGTGTCACACAATGCTTATACAACACATGAATGTCTCATATGCATTCATAAGATAAATCTAATACTTTCATATCTCACTACAAGATTCTGCGAATTTAGCGTCCAAAATTTAGAGTCCAACTAAATTGGACTCTAAATCCATGCATTTAGAGTCCACGTACACACTAAATTTTTAGTGTCCACATGGACGCTAAATGGGCGGGTTGATGAACAAAGTGGCGGGAATTTTGATAGGGACATTTAGCTTCCACGTGGACACACGCTAATTAGCGTCCACGTGGAAGCTAAATTATTATCCACGTGGAAGCTAAATAACATCCATTTGGATGTTAATTAGCGACCACGTGGAAGCCAATTAGCTTCCACGTGGACGCTAATCCAAATAATTGGGCGACAAAATTGCAACCCAATTGTGCCACGCGGGCACAAAATTCATTTTGCGTCCACGTGGATGCTAAATTAGCGTCCACATGGACGAAAATTGTTGTAATTAGCGTCCCCGTGGACGCTAAATTAGTGTCCGCATGGACGCTAAAAATCCACCTGCCATATAAGTCATATTTTGTCTTTCCTCCTCATTTTTTCACCTCATATTCACTTCAAAGTGAGACCATTTAGGGTTTTATGGTTTTAGAGGTTTAGGTTTGTAGGATTTAGGGTTTTAAGATTTTTAGATTTTAGGATTTAAAATTTTTGGATTTACGAATTTAGCAATTAGTGTTTTAGGGTGTTTTAGGGTTTAAGATTTTATGATTTAACATTTAGGGTTTATGGTTTTAGAGGTTTAGGTTTTCAGCATTTAAATTTTTAAGATTTTTGGAGTTTAGGCTTTAGAATTTTAGGATTTATGGATTTAGCAATTAACATTTTAGGGTTTAAGATTTTACGATTTAGGGTTCAGGGTTTATGGTTTTAGAGGTATAAGTTTTTAGGATTTTTTAGATTATTAGGGTTCAGGGTCGAAATTTAAATTATTATTTTAATATCTAATTTAATATCTTTTATACTTTTAATTTAAAAACTAATTTAAATTATTTTTTTTATTTTGGGTGGACATTTAGCGTGGACGCTAAATATTTCAACCTCCACGTGGATGCTAAATGTTTAGCATCCACGTGGACACTAAATTAGCGAATATAAAAATGATTGACTAGAGGTTATAAAAATGGTTGGAATTTCAAATTTTTTGCGAATATAAAACGTGAGAGAGAAGAGAAAAGATAAACACACAATTTAGAGTGGTTCGGTGAACAACACCCACTCCACTACCTAAGCTCTCACTTAGAATTTTCAACAATCCACTAAGATTTCTTATTACACTTGATTCTTGGCTCAAGCCTCCTTACAAACAATCTGATTTACAGCTCAAATCAAACCATAATAACTAAACTAGTTCAAACTAGAAGAGTATTCTAAATGAAGCACAAGAACACATGAGAAATGAGAGCAAAGAGCTTGTGAGGCAAAGGTGAATCTTTTAGAATGCTTGTGTTAGCCTCTCTCTCTTCTATAGCAACCTCTATTTATATATTCTCTTGTGTTTTTTCCCATTGGTCTTTGATGTGGACCACTTTAAGTTACTTTTTGAAGTCAACTTTGTCTACCGCCAGCTTCTCAAGTCAACTGGTCTATACTGCACTTGAGTATTTGTGTCTCCCAGTTGACTGGTGTAAACATCAATCGACTAGTTTTGCCTTCCAACAGCTTCCAAACTTCCCAAGCCTCGGCCTCTAGTCGATTAGACACTGTCCCAATTGACTAGTCTGCCCTGCAACACACATTATTCGATTGACAAACATATAGTCGACTTACCTACATTTGAATTCAAATTTGAATTCTCCCAAAAGTTGTACTTTTGATCCTCTACGTCATTCTAAAGATTTTTTGTTCTGTTTTGGCAATAGAGGTCAGAACCAGTCAACTGGTTTCCTTATCAATCGACTGGTTTGGGGATGTGGTCTCCAAACTAGTCATTACTATTCTTCTTATTGAATTTCCAGTACACCAGTCAACTGGCCTTCACATAGGTCGACTAGTAAGACACAAATTCTCTTACTTGACTGCTTTCCACTACACTCAAGTCTTTTCTTCCTTAGCATTTGTCACCAACCTTCAAGTACTCATTTTCTAATTTCCAACCTACATACTATGTTTATTAAATTCATAAAGTTTTCAATCATATCAAAACTTAGGTAGATTTACATTGTTAGCCACCATTGGTCCAACAATGATTATCCTATCGCATAATGTACTTAAATCATAATAATAAACGATTACTTATGCATTAACTACTTTGGTAAGTGTGTTAAATGCACTTACTGAGCATTGAAAATACTCACAGATATGTGTGTGATTTATGTTGTTGTGAAGATCATAGATAGCTGCCAGACTCCGAAACTTGCGGTGGATTGAGAGCAGAGCGATACGAGTTCTTAGGTCTTGGCTCCTAAATTTTGGAAACTTTGGATTTTGTGTTTTGTACATACTTTGTACATATTCTTTACATGCATTTTATTTTGTTTTGAAACTATATTATAGCTTCCGCATACTTACTTTTGTTTGTATATAAATGTTGGGCCAAAGTTTTCTAATGAATGCATGTATTATTATTATCTTATTATTTGGTTTGATTATAATGTCGTTTTAATAGTATAAATTTTGGAAAATAAGGTTTGCAAAAACGGTCTTATAATCTGATAATCTTGATATAGTCCTATCATATGTCATATAAATATGTGGCACACATACATACAGATGTATCTATATACATGTCTATAAATGTAACATGCCCAGGGTGTAGAGAGAGAGAGAGTGGTGAGGAGCAGTAGTTGACTCGCCTGCTAGTAAACTTGAAATTATAGCTCCTAGCTATCTATTTGAACTTGAAACCAAAACGCACATTTAATGAGCTGCAAGCTTAGTAAGTAATCATTAAAAATTAATATATTATAAATAATATATCTATATATGACATATTTATCTTATATCATTCAACTTATACAAATCACATAAACAATTATCTGCACATATCCAAATTCATATTTTATTCCGCTCATCTACATATATCAACTCATCTCTGATTGATCAATCAATATAACTCCACCAATAAAAAAATCTCTGTCAAGTTATAACTCCACCAATCATATACCATTCATATATTAACATAGAAAATAATTAATATCCATAATCACTCAACCTCATAAGTGTATATTACTTTCTTGTATCTTGTGTACCTTTCTCATTTCCAATCACACACATATATATGTTGATCCAAATATTCATTTACTCATAATTATAACAATAATAACTTGTAAATATTTCATATTCAACTGTATATATATACATGAGTTAGATTACTCACCAGCTAACTAAAGTACTCAGAGTTTCTCAGGATCCGATCCTAATTCAGTCGTCTAATTTGTTGTCCTATAAATAAAAAACAATCATATATAATGATCCATATATATATAATTTGGTGCCAATATATTGTATTTCATATATAATCACATGTTCCTTTCATTAATTTGATAGGAATCTAAAACTTTGTTCAGTTTCTCTTTCCTAATCAAAACTATTTGTAGCCTACAAAATTTATAGAATTTTTTTCATTAAATATACTTACCTTTCTATTGCTCTTATACAATTTTAGCTATCCTTCCTTATTCTTTAAGTGATGATGGTTGAAGGATTAAATTTTTGATAAGCGTTGATGATTGTGAAAGGTTTGGAAGGTTTCCTTTATGCTTTTTGTGGTTTTTGTAATAAGATAAAAGAGCTGTCTGCTTCTCTTTTTATTTTCGTTTTAGCAGCTGCTTCAATTTTTAAGGTTTTACGTGAATCTTCCAGCTCGACACGACTGTGTTGATTTAACACATTGCTCGTGCTGATCCATACGACAGCTGTGTTTAGCAACACAACCAACGTGCTCAACTTTCTCAGCCATACGATTGTGCTCATACCCAGACATGGTCGTGCTCAAAACTTCATAAGAAAACGATAAGTGTGACGATGACACGCCTACCTTATTAACAACCTGAAATTCAACCTATTTGTTTCTAACATTGTTTCATATACATATTCAATTGTAATATGATCCCAACATGTTTCAATACTTAATACATTTGATTTATTCTTAATTTTTGTGGTTATATCATTAATTATAGATTATCGAGATAGGAATGTTATAAATGGGAAGTGTTTGACATGAAAATGCTATTCTTATTAGAAACCAAGAGTTATTTTAAAACGTCCTAACTTTTATATATATATATACATACATATGTATGTACATACATATATATGTATATATATATATATATCTGTTAGTGTAAGCCCTAGCCCAATCCATTGTCTGTAACTTTTATTATTGAGTAATAAAAATATGAGGCAATATTTTATCATATCATGTATTGACCTGTGGTATATGTTTGATAAAATATCCAAGAATGTTAATTAATCACTTGAGGTATCAAGGTTGAGGACCTTGATAGTAGAACCTGGAAGATATGAGATTAACATTCTGAATATCCCTAGTCGCTTGTTTCTATGGGAATAGAAATGAATTAAGACTAGTATGTACTTTGTAGATGATCATGTTCTA
>CANYCX010565902.1:0-12273 GCA_948193385.1 Breynia disticha f. nivosa
TATATATATATATATAGTTCACATTCATTCATTCATCATCACCCTAGAGTCAACCATATTCAATTATTTTGATCTAATCACATCAAGGCATACCACATCATACTATATGCTCCATTTCATTCCAACTAACATTCAATTTAATATAACATTCACAAACTTTCATAAAAGCATATGTAACACTTAACATTCACTCATAAAAAATATAGCAATTTGACATATATTCAATTCAAATCAAACATAAATGTGGCATAATGAACTGAATGTATGCTTCCTAATACAGCCTTATATGATCATTTATGATCCCAATTTGGTTATAATTTACGTCATGTTTTGGCCATAAGATTGACGTTTGCAAAAGGGCCTTTCGGCCGGGAGTTTGGTTAGAAAGTTAGATATCCATATCTACGCCCTGTTTTGGCCTTAATTTTGCCCTGTTTTGGCCTGGCACATCCATACACACATCTTTGTATCGACTATTTAACCACTGTGCCCGGTGTAGCATTTGTTATATACTACCTGTAATATTTATGTAGAGACCTGTGTGACCCCCAACTCTTATCCTTTGCCCTCAGAGGTCCAGGTCTTGCCTGAGACGTGTGGCCTCAGGTAGGTTGTTGATATATCGTCAGAGGTCATAGCTCGACGTGTGATATACCCTTTATACAATAACCACTCCCTCATTAATCTTGCTCACTAAGAGCCTTTGTTCTTTAATTATATGTGCTCACTAAGAGCCCTGATGCATGAATGCCCCAAGCATAAACCAAACCGTCAATCATGCACTCACACAATCCAATTATACCATGCTTTAGGATCAAATGTTGGGATCAACCATAAATGATCATACAATCTCAACACAACTATTCATATAGCCAACAATATAAACACAATCACCACCTCTATTCTAATCACTTCTAATAATAACACGATCATTAATCTATCACATTGAATCATATATGATTCCATAATCATCTCTTCTTGAAATCATTCATACAAGCACATACATGCTCAACAAAAACAACAACTCAGTCAACATAATTAACATAACCATTATATACGTAAATATTTGCTATCCACATTAGTGCTCATATCCAAGGCATTCTCACGTACATTCAAACATACCAAAATTTACACATCTCAAAAAGCTTTAACATCTTATCCTCACAACCAACTCAAAGTTAAGCCAAGCCTTCATCAAATCACATACAAGACTCCCACAAGCACATTACTACACAAATCTCAATAAGGTCAATAACCAACAACCACCATTGACAAAATTTATTTCATACAAATGCATTGATATAACCAGAATGAACACTCATATGTATTCATAAATATGCACTCAGAATTCATTGCATATCAATAAGGCATATTTTAATCATGACTTACCAAATCAAAACACCCACATTCCTACGTTAAAATTAACATCATCCTATTACAATCTCATCATTTCTTCATAAATAACACAAGATCATATGCTTTAGCAACCTCATTCCATGTTTGTAACATACCCATATGTTACTCTATTACATAGACATAAACATAAAACCATATACTCGTAAACAATTCATCCCCAACAATTGCATTCTCGCATACAAAATTACCAACTCATTCATTTTTTTAACCAATCTGCATTTTCTTATCAAGCAACCTAGCTACTCATCCAATGAATCCAATCATACACGTACAATGCATAATCAACATATTAATTACCAACCAAACAACCATTTCACATTCAAAAACACACAAGTATAAGGACCAGTTGCGCTAGTGTTACTTACCTCGCAAAAACACTTGGCGGCGCGGTTGTGAACCGTCCTTGCCGCGACTCCAATTCCCTATTATTAACATTATAACTTCCACATTAATCTCATATCCATATAATTCCAATTCAATAAATGCTAAAATGTTTATAATTGCCTCATTACATTGGTTTTAGTTACTCTTCCTATCTTTATTTAACCCTTTCTATAAAACCTCCTTATTAACCATCAAGCCAAACTACCACATTGAATTTCTCTTACACCCACCACCATTAATGCTTTAATCAAGTTTTTTAGACATGTTTAGATGATAAACATCCTCCAAACACTCCCATTTCACCTAAATCCTAAACACCTCTTTCAAACCTAACCAATTCACCTAACCATGATTCAATCTCACACATATGGTATTGCCCAATCAATCCAACACTTTAAAAACTCTTAATATACACCAAATAAACTTACCCAAGTGACGGAACGCAATAAGAACCATGTCTGTACAAAATCACCACTTAAGTTCCAAGTTCTGTCACCTTACAGGGCAGTACTTTCTATAGTATTTTTGAGCTCCTAATCAGCAATTCAACATTAAAAAATGGTTAGTATTAGGTAGTAGACATCTCAAGCTTTCCAACGAGCCATCATTTGCTCAAATCGGAGCTAAAATGAGACAGTTATGAGGTTTTGAAATTAGGATTTTAGGAAAAAAAGGGGAATGGAAGGAAGGAGGGAAATCTTACCGTGAATCAACCCGAGAATCGACTTCCGAACCTTGCAGATTTTTGGTGGAGGTTGGATGGAGGAAGAAAGATTTAGGTGGAGGAGAGCAAAGAAAAGATATATGTCGTGTGGGTGGAGGAAAGGAAAAGAAAGAATGGGTTTTAGGGTTATCTAGTGGGCTTGGGTCCCCTTTGCTTCGTAATCTCTTCTTAACTCGGCCCACTTTAAATTCTGACTTCAAAATTCTCGAAGTTAATAATTTTCCCCAAATTTCTTAAATTCCAAATTAAATCAATCTCATCCTTTTCCACGTAAATAATTTCTTAAAATAATTCGTGAAAAATTTTTCCTCTCCACGTATTATATTTTAAATTGTTAATTAATTGGAAATTTTATCATCACATTATGTAGCACTCAATCCAAACATTTCGCAAACAAAGAGCATGCAAAACAAAGGAAGTTGCATTCGTGTTGCTTACCTCGCAAGAAATGCCTAACGGCTCAGTTGGGAACCTCCCTCACCATGATTTGAACCTCCTATTAAACAAATCATGAATTCTCATTAACCTCATGTGCATAAAACTATGCAAAGATAAAAGATTAACGATGTTTATATGCATTTTTGATTAAATAGCTCCATTTCTCTTTCTTTCTTCTCTCTCTCATTAATGTTCTATTACCTACCCTTAATATAACTCATTCCTTCCCTTTTCACCAACCACCATTAATGCCTCTCACAAGTTCCTTTCGGTATAATTTTACGATTTCTACCATCCAACACCTGCTAGATATCTTAATTCCTAAGACTTTCCTTTCAAAATCCTAAATATAATTCTACCCTTTTTCCAATCTTTCTCATCATCCAACACTCAAATAAATTGACTATTAAAACAACATCATTAGGGCTCAAAGAAACTTGCCTAAGCAACAAAACATGGAAAAGAACTCCGGTCTAAGAAACCCAAACTCGTCACTTTATAGGGGTTGCTTTCTAACACCGATTTTGGGCACCTAAAACACGATTTAACACAAAAAATGGTTACTACTAGATAGTATACATGTTAAGCTTTCCAACAAGCTATCATTTGCTCAAATCGGAGCTCAAACGAAAGAGATATGACATCGAAAACTAGGGTTAATGAACAAAAATAGAATTTAACAAAATCATATGAGAAAACTTACCAAAACTTGATCACAGACTAATTCCAAAACTCCCAAACACTAGGGTTCACAAGAAAAATGATGAATAGGGTTTTTAGCTTTGGAAAGAGAATATGGAAGAGAGAGGAACGTGTATGTAGGTGTAGTGAGAGAATGGAACGACTAAGGTTTATAATCAATCAATTTGGACGATTTTGTCCACGTGGGTTCTCGGTTCACTGTTCATTTCGTAACCTTTTTCCGCTCGGTTTAATTAGTCCTGATTCTAATTTCCTATAGATTTATAATTCCGTAAATAAATTCCCACTCACCTTATTTCTTAAATTCTAACCGCAAAAAATTTACTCTTATTTTCCATATTTATTTAAAATTTTAAATTATATCAAAATTTCGAGACATTACATCTATTATGCTAGTCAGACTATTAATTCAGCTCAGAAGAATTACACCACAACTGAGAAGGAGATGTTAGCAATTGTCGCTGTGACGCCAATTTTTGCAAAGTTCTTTTTTTTAAATAACTACAAATTTTTGCACCAATTTTTTTCTTTTTAAAACATAAGTTGTAGGAGAGGTAAAATGAAACATAGTTTCTCAACACATAAAATACAAATCATATATCACTATAGTCTGAAATGCGAAAGCCATGGAAAAACATTTATAATGATAAGTTATAAAAAGCCATCTATACTAATATATGTATAGATACACAAGCATACACAAAACCAAAACAACTAGGAGCTTAACCTTCAGTATCGCACAGCTTAGCCTCACTGATCACGTAGTCCCGTCCCTGATACCTGTCACTCTGCACACAAATCAACAGCAAACACGGGTGAGTATACAAAGTATACTCTGTAAGTGCTCCCCTAATGATATAAAAGCTGGGGTGCAGGGGAGTCCTCGGCCTTCACTGCCTATTCTCCATAATTGCTCACCATAGCCATGCTACAACAAGTTATTTATGTGTTTTATGCCTTAGGATTTCATCCTAAGTCACTCTTTCACTCTAGACAATCATTTGTAGTTCATTCGGACTAAAATAGGGTTTCTGTAGTAAAATAACATATGTTTATGCCCAGGTAACGTATGTTATGCTTCATCAAATTCCCAGGGTATGAATAACGTATGTCTAGCTTAAATTAACGTAGGTTTATCGTGTGTAAGGTACATTATTTCACTAAATAACGTACGTTATCCACTATCAGCACCATTCTGCCCTATTTCCGAGTTACATGTCATACTTACACACTTTCCAATTCACTTAACATGTCAAAACAACTTCCAAACAATTGTATATCTTACCTATACACTCAAACACAACCATTATTGATTTAATACATGATTCACATCAACATTAAGTCATCATTCCACCATTCACTCTTGGAACACATATGATCATACACACTTTAAACATGCCAACCTATTAGTCTCTTCATCAGCCATTTTATACCTCTTTAACCACACACAACATTATTAAATCACCAAGTAAAATCCAACACATAATCAACATGCATTTATCATTTCTTCTCTATTAACAATTCCAATCACTCATGCACAATCTCTCCAACCAAACCACAAAGCATACCTCTATTACATATCAACTACAACACATTTTCATTCAAATCATAACACATCCCCATACAACCCATATATCTCATACCATAAACAAATCCTCGACGTACCATAACAAAAACAAGCCATACAAATTTCCACATCCAACCACCATAACACATATCCTCATATCATCAAACTATCATTTGTAACACCAATCCACATAGATCACACAACTCATACGATTAACATATAAGCATATAATATTATATCCATCCACATAATTCATTCATAACTCATAAAAGAGTCCATATCATTCAATCAAAAATTATGCTCATATTATAACCGAACTCATACCCATTCATTTTTCAGTCAAATTAATAACAAATATGCATAATGAATGCAAATGCAATGCTAATGCATTGTCCACACATATGTACCTTGGGGTCTGAAAACATCGAGTCTAGCCCAGCATCAAATCATTGGGACTAGCCCGACATTGATCTCTCGCTCGGCATCAAATCACAATTGGGCTAATCCCCTATTTTTCTCACAATCGGGCTAATCCCCCATTGTATCACAATCCATCGGGCCTTGCCCAGCAATGAGATCTCGCTCCGCATAAACATAACACTAAGAGTCGAGTTCTTGTGTCCTCAAACATTTGGGCTAATCCCCTATTTTTCTCATATGTGAGCTTTAAGCTCCCGTATCACAATACATGAACATACACGTGCTCATGTCAATATAATAATGGTATGTATGAATGCAACTCCATGCATTTCATCTCAAACTTTCTCACAACACATGCACATGAATGTTTCATAACAATATCTCAATTCACAACATGTTCATAACGGCCAACTAGTGGCATCATCCCACATATATCAAATGTAACTCAAAGAGTGTTCATCATAAAGTCAATAAGGAACACTCATATCGTGCATATGGATACTCACCCACAATTTGTTACATCGTCAAACTCACAATGTGCCCTTAGGCCATATTCGCATACAAGCCAAACATATATCACCATAGTCATCAAACAACACTTATATATACATTCACATGTTCAAATTTACTTCATTTTAAGCTTTACTTATAATTATACAACACATCTCACAAAAACACCACACTCATAAAAGAGGAAAAATCCCACACAAGGCATTTTATAAGCCATTCACTCATACATACCAATCCATACTTTTCAACTTGCCATATTCAATTCCATCACTAAACATTTCCATAATACCCTTTTCATTCATTAATTAACATTCACAACACATTTACACATGTCAACCATAAACTCACCAAATTCAAGTATTCGATATTTCTTCGAAACTCCACATAAAGGCATATTCAATTTAAAGTTTTCATTTAGAACAAACTCATTATTATTCCATCAAAAGACAAGAATTATCACACAACTTATCCATTCAAGGCAAACATACAATCGTAAGCGTTCAAGAAACACTTACTTTGCTTTCCCGCAGACTCGATTCGGCACTAGTCTCCGATTCAGGTTCCGGTTTTTATTTCCTACACACATTTAATCACATTCACTATAGTTTAACAAACAATGTACCATATTTCAACATTTCTTACGGTTTTTCCCAAAATTTCCTAAAACCCGAATCTCTTAAATCTCACCAAATGTTATGCTTTAGGGTTAAACACTTATAGAATAAGTAAACACAACCAAAACCCAACAAAACCTTACCAAATGTACTCTATTTCACACACATTTCAGCCTTGAATCAGAAATTCTTACCTCATTCTTGTTTTGCCTTTACCCTAGAATGGAGAGGAATCAATTAGAGGGCGGATGTGTTGTTAATAAACTGTTAATCCGCTGTTTGTTGGTAGGTTTGATGTTTGGAAGGTTCTAAGAATGGTGTCTCATGGTTGAGAGAGAGTTTAGAGGGTCTTGGGAATGTTTTTCCCTCAGTTTTGGCTGTTCTCAGCCTTTTAATGACATGTCCCGAACCCTGATAACATATGTCTATTTAAACAATTAACATGTGTTAACAAAATGAAATTTCTTGGAAATATTCTATGAATAACGTACGTTATTGTGAATAACATACGTTATTCCTTCACAAATCCAATAACGTATGTTATGTTGTAAATAACATACGTTATTTGCACACAGACCACCATAATTAGCATTTTTCGACCTCTTTTGATCCCTAACATACATATCACCATTACAAATATACTTACACTTATTTTAAACATCTTTCCAACTTAATTAAACATCAATAAACCTTGAATTAACTTATATATCAAGATCAAATCCAACCATCATACACATCAACTTGTACCTCCTCTACTCCTTTCATTTTTTTCCCAATCTCATAACTTAACTCCCACAATACTTATGCTCACACATCTATATCATATTCCAACATCATCACACATGAATTAAACATAAGTCAACATTGAATTAGACTTTTTTCAACACCTAAACATGTAACATCTCATCCTTTACATTTTCATTCAAGAATAGGAACATTCGTTACTTTAATTTCAACCACACTCACACAACTTCCTCTGAACATGCAAGGAATCAAACAACACATACATACATCTTTCCTTCCCATTCATAATCATTATATCCATTTAAAATGGACGAATTTTTGGGGAATTACAATAGTAATGTTGCCAAAATTTTGGCCATACGTCATTCTCTCTAGAGTGGTAGTGTTCGCTGATCATACGGCGATTATGTATCTGCTCGCTCAAGAAGATGCAAAGGCTGGACTCATTTGTTGGGTACTTCTCACGCAAGAGTTTGACCTTGAGATTAAGGATAAGCGAGGAGTGAATAACCTTACTACGGATCATTTATACCGAATGGAGAGCACTTGGAGACCAAGAGTGCTAGTGGATGATGCTGATTACTTTGCAGGGGAGCAATTATGTGCTATGGTTGTGAGCTTACCTTGGTATGCCGACTATGTCAATTATTTGGTAGGAGGTATTCTCCCGAAAGAGATGAAATATTTTCAAAAGAAGAAGTTCTTTAAAGAATTTTCAAATCTCTTGTGGGATGACCCTTATCTTTTTAGGGTATATAAAAACCAAGTAGTTCGATGTTGTGTAGCTGAGGACGAGCAGGAGGACATTTTGCTACACTGTCACAGTTTATATGCTAGTGGTCATTTTTAGGCGAATTGGATTGCTATGAAAGTGTTGCAAAGTGGACTCTATTGGCCCACACTTTATAAGGATGCTCAAGCCTTCGTTTTGAGATGTGATAAGTGCCAGAGGACTGGCAATATTTCTGTTAGGCTTAAGTTTCCTTTATCCAATATGCTTGTTTGCGAGATTTTTTATGTTTAGGGGAGAGACTTTATGGGTCCTTTGCCTTCTTCTACTGCAACAAGTATATTATGGTGTTCGTCGACTACATGTCTAAATGGGTAGAGGCTATTCCAGCGCTACCAATGATGCTCGCGTTGTAGTCTGGCTCCTTAAGAAGCTTTTTACACGATTCGGGACTCCACGAGTTATCATCAACAACCTAGGTGCTCATTTTTCCAATGACCATTTTAAGAAACTACTCGCAAAATATGGAGCAAAACACAAAATGGGGTTAGCTTATCATCTGCAGACTAGTGGGCAAGCAAAAGGTTCAAATCGCAAGCTCAAGCGTATTTTAGAGAAAACGGTGAATATCTTGCTGACAGATTGGTCATTGTGGTTGGACGACACATTATGAGCTTACATGACTGCTTTCAAGACACTGATTGGCATGTCCCCATATTCATTGGGCTTGTGCATAAAGCCCTTTTAGCGCTCAAGTTCCTTAACTTGGATTTAGCAAGCGCTGGAGAGAAAAGGGAGGACCAGTAGACAAAGTTGGATGAGTTTTGTTGTCATTCTTATGAGAGCTCGCGCTTATATAAAGCAAGGACGAAACTCCTACACGATGCCAAGATAATCCACCGTGAATTCTAAATAGGAGATCAAGTAATGTTGTATAATTCTCGCCTCTGACTCCACCCTAGGATGTTAAAATCACGATGGTCGGGGCCTTTCACCATGACACAAGTGACCTCATACGACGCATATGAGGTTTCTAATTCTTTTGATTCACGATTCATAGTGAATGGACAACGTCTCAAGCTTTATTTAGAAGGAGAGGTTACTTCTGAGGTTATTTCTCTACGTTTATTAGATGTTGATCGAGCCCCACGAGTCTAGCTTAGACTTTAAATGAAGCATCTTTGCAAATATGTGAATATATTTGTAAATATGTATTTTTTGTTACATTTTTTCCTTTGCTTGATTTTTTTTTCTTGATTTTTGTTTCTTGATTCTTAAGATTAGATTTCTTTTAGTATATATGACCTGCGTGGAGTTTGATTTTGGGAGTTGTTAGTGTTTAGGATTAGGGACTGATTGATGTCTGGCGGATTTTTTTTGCATTTTTATATCAAAAATCTGATGTATAGTGGCTTAGCACATGGGTCATGCTAGTACCATGAGGTCATGCTGATTTCCAGTAGCACGACTCGTGCTCTTGATGAGCACGACCTCGTGCTCCTGTAGACGGATTTAAAAATCCGAACATTGGCACGATTCGTGCTGTTGGCACGAGCTTGTGCCCGTGAATCCTAATTTGGCACGAGTCATGCCGATCTCGGAATGACTGTGTCGGGTCTCTGTGTATATATACACCAGCGCCATTTTTCATTCCAGAACATATTTTTTACCTTCGGCACGCCCCCAAACTTGCTCCAAATACGCTCCAGATCAATTTTTCAGCACACCCTACACGAGACCTAAAAACATGATCCCAACACTCTTAACACATTTCCCTGTATCATTTATGTCAATTTGTACTTTGAGGATGATCCATAGAGAGTAAGGTTTACTCTTTTATCCAATCGGCCAATTCATATCAAGCGATTCCTTGATTTTGATGTATTGAGAGAATTAGGAGTTGATTTAGGTATGATGGATTTGTTATTTCGTGTAAGTTTAGTGGAGTAATCTAAGATGGATGACCAGTTACTATTGTGCAAGGAACTGTTTTTGGATTTTTATATGACATTGAGTATGGATTTTTCGAATTAGAGCTTTAATTTCAGGTAGGCCACTGAGTGGAACAGATGGTCCTTTAGTATACTAGAGAGAGTTATGAGAGGGATTGATAGTATGGAGAACTCCCCTCGTGTACATACAGTGTTTAATCATTATAAAGTGGATGATGCTGAGCTTACAGGGCCAAATGGTGGTCAGTATAACCCGAGCATCTCGAAAGTAAGGAAGTACCAGAATTCCTTACTTAGGATTATCCATAGGTGGCTTACGTGATCGTTCCACTGGGGACGATCGATTGTGATGGAGTAGCTGGCATTAGATATTTGCACTGTATCTATACTTACCTGCATGATCACTTGATCAATGTGGCACACCTCTTTTTATAT
The DNA here is from genome assembly GCA_948193385.1 of Breynia disticha f. nivosa. Classification (NCBI taxonomy): domain Eukaryota; kingdom Viridiplantae; phylum Streptophyta; class Magnoliopsida; order Malpighiales; family Phyllanthaceae; genus Breynia; species Breynia disticha. The sequence goes on from CANYCX010565902.1 coordinate 10,637, forward strand.
CATATAAGGCAGAAATGCAACAAACGTGCAAGTGCTATTATGGGCGTGTATTTTGTTACGAGGATTTCCACCAAGATCGGTATAGACTACCTTCTTGATGAGTCAGTAACTCTCTTAAGACACATCTCCGCCATGGACATGAGACTGTATGAGAACATGGACATGGTGCACAGAGTTGATGGAGTAGCAAAGCTGACTGGTTTTCCTTATGGCTGTCCACTGCCACCTAGATCACCATCTCCTGCAACCCAGCCTGTAGAGCCATAGCCAGAGCCATAGACAGCACCAGCGAGTCCACTACCACGGAGTTTCTCTTAAGTTGAGGGACCTTCCTCTCTTGCTGCACCTTCCCAGCCAGCGCGATATTCATATGTTCACTCTCCACCTTCCTCATCTACTTTTGGTGGACTATTTCCAGATTCTAATGAGTGGGAAGCTATGTACTGCATGAGCTGTTGAGCGAAGAGGTATCTAAACTCTGCTGACTAGAGAGACAGGAGATTGACACGCAGCTGTTATAGATTCAATCACATTTGGGGGCTGTTAAGTGACAGCAGTAAGCCATCTTTGATGAGCAGCGGCATTAGGTGGAGTAGTTTCATGCATTCCTCCAGGAGACTATGAGTTACCTAGATTCCATCATGGCTACTCTTAGATCTCTGGCAGAGTGTCTGAGTTGTCGATCTTTCTAAGCTATAGATGTGGATGCTACCTATGAGCGTCGCTGACGCACTCCCACACCATTGCCAGCTGCACCTCCATCTGTCCTTTTTCCTCTATCGCAGTCTCCAGCAACAGGACCAGCTCAGTCTCCGACCCCTAGTGTGAACCCCATTTTCAGAAAGTTCATTTTTGAATAAATACAAATTTTGCACCCATTTTTTCTTTTTAAATGTCAACTCGAACAAGGAAGAGAATGGATAAATATAGGTAAATATAAAGAGTAGCACATGCATTTCATTAAACCAACCCAAGTACAAATCAAATGTCAAATGTGACATTTGAATTCAACTATTATCTCATATGTTATGATGTTATCCATAAGATAATAATCAAATCTGGACATCATTTGATTGTTAAGAAAAATATAAATGTTTTAAAAAAATAGAAATATATAAATCTTAAAAATCTAGAAATTTGGAAGAACGCGTCGTGGGCAGCAGAGTACGCGGGGTCGTTGCCACAACGCGTACTTAACCTCCACCTAGTGTTATGTGCTGAATTGAGGAAAACAATATAAAGTTATCGATCGATTAACTGACAAAGCTCATTTTCACTTCTAAACAAGATTTCTTTAGAGGAAAACCCATCAGAGCAGCAGAGAAAGTCTGAGAAATCATCCAAGAAGTAATTTTTGAAGGAAAGGAATGATTGCTTGCAAGAAATCCATAAGGTAACTAAGGTTGATAATTGGTTGATTTTAAGTTGATAGAATGATTTTTGCTTGGTATATGGTTAATTTTAGGCTGAATTCTTGCTGGAATTGTTGCCTATAAATGTTGAGATTGATTGTTTAGATGTGAGGAAAGGTTAGGATGAGTTTTGTATGATAAATTGAAGGAAGAAGGACATAAGCCAAAGGTTTATGTTAAGTTGACAATTGGTTTACATTGAACTGAAATTGTGTTAAATGCCAA
>CANYCX010565924.1:0-32260 GCA_948193385.1 Breynia disticha f. nivosa
GTGGTTGATTGTTGAATTATAATATGTGGATGAATATGCTAATTGTTGAATTGTCAAGTTAGTAAAGTGTTGGAAATATTGAATGATAATGTTGAATATGTAAAGGATTGGAGAAAACTTAATATTAGATGTAGGGGAGAAAGTAATTGATATTGTGTAAAGAGTAAAGTGAATATGGAGTATAAACTAAGGGGGAGAAAAATTTTATCATTATGTTGCTTGTGTGCTAACCATTTTGACAAGGGAAACCTTGATCATATATTTGTCACTTGATTTTGAGACTACTTTATCAAATTCACTAAAGTTTTGTCATTATCAAAAAGGGGGAGATTGTTGGACCAAAGGTGTTGACAATGCAAATCCGCTCTAAGTTTTGATATGATTGAAAACTTTGTGAATTTAATAAATGTAGTTTGTAGGGTAAAAGTTGAAATTTGAGAAGATGAATGTTGGTGACAAATTCTAAGTAAGGAGATACTTGAGTAAAGAGAAAAGCAGTCAAGTAAGGGAAATCTGCATGGTACCAGTCGACTGGTATTGATCTCAGTCGACTGGAGTGCTAAAAAATCAACAAGGAGCTTAGCAACGACTTGTTTGGGGACCATAGCTCCAAACCAGTCAACTGAGGAAGAAACCAGTCTACTGGTTCAGACCTCTGCCGCTAAAATAGAATAGAAATCTTTGGAATGATGTGGGAAGATCAAAGGACAACTTTTTTGAGATTTCAAATTTGAATTCAAGTATAAGTAAGTCAACTTATATGTTTTTCAGTCGACTAATGTGATTTGCAGGACAGACCAGTCGACTGGGATTGAGACCAGTCGACTAAAGGTCAGGATTTTGGAATTTTGGAAACCGCTGGAGTGCAAGCCAGTCGACTGGGAAGTATACCTGTAACGCCCTACATTTTACGTTATTTTTATATTTTAATTGAATATTTAATCAATATATGTGAGAAATATTTTGTGGAAAGTTTTAATTAATAATTGGTGGAGAGTGTAGGATATATTGTGGAGTTAAAATCGGGTAAAGTGAGGACAATCGGGAGAGAGAAAAATCAAAAAGAAGGTAACATGTAGAGTCGAGGGTAAAATTGTCCAACCGAAACTATATATATGCTCACCTGTTCCAATCTCTCTTTACACTCCATCAAACCCACGTTTTCTCATTGCAAAACCGAGCCAAGTTTCAAAAAACCCTAAACGAACCTAGAGCTCGTCGAGTCTTGGTGTTTGGAAGTTGCTGGATCGAGTGGAGATCTTGAATCGGTGAGTTCTCTCAAACCAAAAACCTTAAATCCCGTTTTTGCACTTGATCCAACTTTCCGACGTGTTATTTCATTCATTTTAGCTCCAAATTGAGCGAAATAGAGCTTGTTGGAAAGGTTAAGATGTGTAGTAACCATTAGTACCTTATTTTGGTGTTAATTCAGGGTATTGGTGGTTGAAATTAATGTTTTAAGTGGGAAGGGTTAAAGTGACGAATTTGGAATTCGTAACCCTAGGTTCGATTGGAAGTATGGTTGTTATGGTTAGTTTTTGTGGACACTAGTAAAGTGTAATTTATGGCCAATTTGATTGGGTCTTTAATGTGGTAAGAATATTGAATGAGTAAAGAAAATGGTTTAGGAATACGGGAAAGAAATTGGAAGGAATCATAGTTAGATTATATGTTGGATCGTTGAATTCGTAAAACTATACCTAGGTGAGGCTAATAAGTAAATTGGGAATGGTTAGTAATAATGGGAGATGAAGGTTAGGTGAAGGTAAATGGAATTAATAAATGAGAGAGAAAGTAATAAAGAAACATAATACATATGTACATATATATGTTATAGCATCGTATATTTATTGTTTAAGAAAAATTGTATACATGCATATGTAATTAGCGTAATCCCTAATTGTGTTTAGGAGGACCTAAACAGGGAGAAGGAGGTTTCCAAACGGGGAATTAAGCGAGTTTTGGACAGGTAAGTAACACGAGCGTGACTTCTGTTGTTTGTTTGTATTGTGTACGAAAATGCTGTGTTTTGAAAATGTGGAGTTTATGAATTTGGTGTGTTTGGTGTAATTGAGTATAATTGATGTTTGTAGATATGTGAAAATCTTTGATTGATATGGTTTGTTGATGTGATATATGAGGATATGTTGTTGTGGGTATATTGATTAAAAGTAAATGGGATGGATGACATTATGTTTATGTGTATTTATGTTGTGGGAACTGTGCTTGATGAGCTATTGATTGATTTGAGATTAGTTGATTAATATGTTCAACATTGGAATGTCAAGCATAGCGTGAACAGATTGTGAATGTGTGATTAGTCGCATAAGCATGCACTTGGCATTCATGACTATGAAAACTCCTTAGGAGTAAATAAAGTGTTTGGGGCTCTTTCAGAGCATAAATATATGGACTCTTTGTGAGTAATGAAAAAGAGGGAGTGGTTATGGTTCTGTGTGAACAATAAATGATTAAATGGATAGTATATAAAATATACTATACCGGGCACGTGTGGATAAACTCTCGACACTTACAGGTGTGAGAGTGTGCCAATTATGGGCACTTTGTGTGCAAATTGAGGCACTTTGTGTGCAATAATATAAATGGATCCATTATCTTATAACCTGTACTCCTGGCCGACGAGGCCCGTTTGCAAATGTCTTATAAAGTGGTTATGTATAGGTCTAGTGAAGAAAACTAGAATTGAAGTATGAAGGATCATACTAGGCAATGAATTCATGAACATGCATTCACACTTTATTACATTTACATGGTTACAGGTCATTATGTGTGTATGCGTTATGGAATTGATGCAACTATGGTGGGATGAGTTATGTTAATGGTAATGTACTTTGAAAGTTTGATTTGTGGTGAGAGATTTTGGTTAAATATTTTATGTGCCTTGGTGTGGTAGATGTTGAATTGTTCTATGAATGTTGTTTTAGAAGGTTTTAAGGTGAATTGAATGATTGTGTGAATGTTGAATATAATGGAGAATGTTTGGAAATTTATTTGTGGTGTTTGAAAATGTGTTGTGTGAAATATGTTGAGTTTAGCCGGATGAACAGGTGATTACGTGGTTTCGCCCCAAAGTACGTGGTGTGGGGGCAAGTCTGCGTAGTCTATGCTGACTCCACGTTGCTACCTGTTCATCCGATCGAAATGTTTAGCGGAAGTACGCGGGGTGAAACTGAGTCCGCGTAGTTTTGAACTGCCGTGCGTACTTTGTCTGACTCCGCGTTCCTACCTGTTTCCTGGAATAAAATGTTTAGCCAAAGTACACGGGGTGAGACTGAGACCGCGTAGTTTTCAACCAAACCGCGTACTTTGTGCTAACACCGCGTTCTTATCTGATTCCAGTGTGAATTCTGTCTACATCACTACGCGGTGTGGGGGCGAGTCTGCATACTTATGTACCACAATGCGTAGTGATGAAGGACCCCGCGTTCTCACCTGTGACCAGCTTAAAAGTTGGCAAATGTTGTTCTTTGGTATGGATTCAAGTTCTATTTTATGAGTGCTATGTTTATAATCTTATTTTATACCATTAATATGTTCATAATTTGAATTTAAAGAATATTGGAAACTATTATTTGATATTGAATGAAGTCGACCATTTGTGGTTATGTTATTTACTGAGTTTATAACTCACGCAATTATTGCCTGCAACGCTCGATAGAAATTTGAGAAGTTTCCATTTTGGTCGGGACGGTGCGCATTGCTCGGATTTTGGAGATGTCATAGAGACAGACCGAGGTGTGCTGTGCACTTATTTGGACTAGGGTTTGAGTTTAGGTATATGTCCATGACAATGCAAACAATCAGTTACTTGTAATTTTGTCGGGTTATTATTAAAAATAGAATCAGTAGGATTCTCATTTGTTTCATAACCTGGAACAGTATTGTAAATTTTTGTATATATTTTTATGAAAAATGAGTTTGTTATTTTATGTCCTTCAATCTTTATTTCTTATTATTGTTTTATATTATTTTTAAATCAAAGACTTGATTCCCGAGTTCAAGTATCACTTGCAGGAGGGAAGTTTATACGTGAGTGATGTTTGAATTCGGCGGTCACAATACCAGTCGACTGGAAGGTTAAATACTCAAGGGCAGTATAAACCAGTCGACTGAACAGGCTAACAGTGGGCAACATAAAGTGATCCATGACAAAGCACAACGGGCAAAAACACAAGAGGACATGTAAATAGAAGCAAGCAGAGAAGAGAGAGGTTAACATAAATATATAGTGGATTGTTGAAAATCCTAAGTGGGAGCTTAGGTAGTGGAGTAGGTGTTGTTCACCGAACCACTCTAAATCTTGTGTCTCATTGTTTATTTCTTGCATCAAGTTTTTACATGCAAAAAACTTGAAACTTCTGCCATTCTTCAAACCTCTATTCAGTCCCCCATTTCTAGAGGTTTCTTGGACCCAACAGATCTGTGTGATCTAGATTGTTGTGCGCTTAAATGAATGAACTCTTGTGTGGACTTTAGATATCTGTGTGACATCGAACCTGTGTGCTATGTGATTGCTGTGTGCTATCCTGTGTGGATATTGAACTGTGTGATCGAAATGCTACTGTGTGTTATATTAATGTTCAGTGTGAACAAATTACTGTGTGCTGATATAGATTTAATTAGCCTGTGTGGTTAGAATTTCTTTGTGAATTGAATGGATATGTTTACTAGCATGATCTAATGCGATAAGGAGAAAGATGTTAGGCACATCCTCGTGTTGATTTGTACACATCATTTTATTTACTTGAAGCTGAGATTACTTATTGAGTATGTTAAATACTGACCCTTGTGTGTTTGTTTAAATGATGTGCAGATCCTAGGTAGCTACTATTGCTGGACAGTGACAAAGGTGATCAAAGTTACAGAGCTTTACGTTAGAGGTCCGACTCTAGAGTACACTTTTGATTTTTGTTTTGTACATATATTGTACACATGTGTATATACACGTGAATTTGCGTTTGAATGTTTTTTGAACTATTTAGCTTCTCCTAGTGTTTTGATTTTGAAAACTAAATAGGTTGGGCCGAGGTTTTGCATAAATAATGTGTATATATTTTCTCTCTCCTTGTTTTTTATATTTGATTTCAATATCATTTCTTTTATTATAATGTTTATTAGGGAAATAGATTTAAGTTTGAGTTTCACATTTAGTGGTATCAGAGCAGGGTTTAAATTCTCTGCAGACTGTGCCAATGATTTTCAATTTTTGTGTGATTTAAAAATCGAAAATGATTTCTGAAATCGTGATTTTATAACAGATGGAGCCTATAAATGACGTATTACTTGATTGCACAGTATAGTCCAAAGATTCAGTTGAGGGATAGGGTTCAGCCTTAGTACCTCCACAGCAGCCTGCACAGCCTATGATTCCTATACCTCTATATGATATTTGATATGATCAGTTTTGGTAGATGATGCAGAAGATGATGAGGGATTAGAGTAGAGGTTTAGGGAGTCAGAGAAACCTGAACATCGATAAAAACTTTGCGAAAGTAAGAAAATTAGGGGCAAAGACGTTTGAAGATACTACAAATCCAGCTGAGGTTAATGACTGCTTGAGACATACGGAGAGGAATTTGACACGTGTGAGATGTACGCCAGAACACAAATTAAGGTTGATGGTGAGAGATGAGTATTGTTAGTTAGCGAGCAAAAGGTTATTCCTTCCTGTCTGATTTCAATAGTGATTGTTGCTAGATTTATTATCCATGGGTGTGATGCCTATCTTGCTTCAGTTATTGATCTGAATCAACCTAAGTTAGAGGTGCAAGATGTGGAGATTGTATGTGAGTATCCTGAGTTTTTTCCTGATGAGTTACCAGGATTGCCACCACAGTGAGAGGCTGATTCTAAGATAGAGACTGTACTGGGAGCAGCTCTAGTATCTACTGCACCTTACAGCATGGTGTTGGGTTCCCTAACGTGTTCTAAGTCTAAAGACAACAGAAAAATCAATTAAAACACATCAAGAACAGCCCAAGATCACATCAAATCATGACCAACACATAGATTTACAATCATATTATAACAAGATGACTTAAAAATCAAAACTTGCAAGAAAAAGAGTTTCCTTTGAATCTCACCTTCAATGTTGTGTGAGTTCTTACCAAGAACAAGAACTAGCGTTTCAAAATACTTCAAAAAGACCTTTGTGACAGTAATATAGAACCCCAGGCGTGGTTCCTCTACAGCAGTAACGCACAGATTAGTCAAAAAGGTGCACTAGCACAAGGAATAAAGCGTAACACCAGTTTTTGGTCAATTCAGATGAGTACTTCTAAACAGAGAGCAACATGATGATCAAATTATGGCCAACCTATGTTTCATCACTTGTCTCGTCTAGAAAAACCCTAAATCTCTCTTAGTTTAGGTGGAACCTCGCGGCTTAGGATGGTGTATAAAGGGGACGGCTAGAATGAATAAAAAGACTAGGGTTTTAATCTTTTTAAAGACAAGTGATTTTGTTTTTCAAAACACTTAACAATCCTAATGCCACCAGGACTTTGTTAAGTCTTTTATTAAAATAAAATCCTCTCAAAACTACCCTCCTTTGCCGTAATTATAATGTGGATAATTAAAAGATTTCATACTTTTAGTTTATCCCACATTAAACATGTCTTGATATGACATGCTTCCTAAATTTTTTCTTTCTTATTTCTTACATATTTTCCACCTAAGACATTCATATTTAATGAATGATCTTTGTCTTAAAATTATGTAAGAAATATTATTTCTCATCCATCTTGAGCCCAATTACCAAAATTGGCCCATATGCTTGATCCGGCTCAATATCCAGATTTTGACCTAAGGTGAAATACCAAAATTATCCTTTTAGGTTTTCCACCATCCATGTGTGATCTGTAGGACTATTTAATAAAGGCAATGGTTTAATAACTGATAAATCATAGGCGGTCTCTAGTATGACACTATGATTACCCTAAATTAAGTACCTGACGAGCGGTGTCAACAGCCCTACTACAATTTAAATAAATCCCTTTACTTCGATATCTTGATTTGCATAAGGAATGTCGCTAACACCCTTATTTAGTGCTAAATCACTATTGTTGATCTCTATGAAAAAATTGATAAGTTTGAATAAATGACTTAATCATTTCATTCGGGTGCAACCACACTCTTCCTAAGCTTGTCTATCAAGCGGCTAGTGATATCAACTCTCTTTGAGAGGTCAATCCCTTCACTTCACTCCTGCTCTTACATATGATTTGTAGCATACCCAATCATACACATACTTTTCAACCTTTTAAGGGCACGTTAGGCGTACGTCAAAGTACACTAAAAATCACAATAAGAGACACAATGATATTCAGCCTAAGGATAATATTTGACATTACAAATAGTGATTGCTCTCTAAGTACAATGCTCTACATTGTACCTATGCACTTTCCTGGATATCCCAAATATCTATGACCCATAGAACATGATCATCTACAAAGTACATACTAGTCTTAATTCATTTATATTCCAATAAAAACAAGTGACTAGGGATATTTAGAATGTTAATCTCACAACTTCTAGGTTCTACTATCAAGGTCCTCAACCTTGATACCTCAAGTGCTTAACTAACATTCTTAGATATTTTATCAAACATATACCACAGGTCAATATATGAAATGATAAAATAATGCCTCATAATTTTGTTAATTAATAATAAAAGTTACAAACAATGCATTGGGCTAGGGCTTACACTAACAGATGGCAGTTGTTGAGTTACAGGAGTTAAAACGACAGCTAGAGGAGCTATTAGAAAAAGGTTCTATACGACCTAGTGTATCACCTTGGGGAGCACCAGTGTTGTTTGTGCAAAAGAAAGATGGTAGAATGCAATTGTGTACCGACTATCGTCTATTAAGCAAGGTGACTGTGACGAACAAGTATCCACTACCATAGATAGATGGCTCGATATATCAGCTGCAGGGAGATAAAATGATCTCTAAAATTGACTTAAGGTTAGGATATTGGTAGCTGAGAGTTGACGATAGTTCGATTGAGAAGACAACTTTCAGGACTCAATACAGACATTTTGAGCTCACTGTGATGCCATTCGAATTGGCGAATGCACCAATGACATTTATGGCTCTTATGACTAAGGTATTCTAGCCTTATTTAGATCAGTTTGTGGTTGTGTTTATTGATGATGTGTTGGTGTATTTGAGAGATAGGAAGGAGCATCAGAGACACCTTCGTATTGTGTTAGATTTGTTGAAAGAAAAAGTGTTATATGCTAAGTTCAACAAATGTGAGTTCTAGATGTTTGAGGTTATCTTTCTTGGACATGTGATCTCAGTACAGGTAGTGAAACCAGATGCTAGTAATATAAAGGCAGTTTAGGAATGGGAAGCTCTTATGATTGTATTTGAGGTACAAAGTTTTTTTTAGGTTTAGCAGGTTACTATCGGAGATTTATCAAGGATTTCTTGAGGATAGCTAGACCTATGACATATTTGTTGAGGAAGAATAGGTTCACCTGGAATGACAAGTGCGAAGAAAGTTTTTGCGAGTTAAAGAAGAGGTTAGGTGAAGCTCCAGTTCTGATGGAGCACTGTAGAGTTATTACATATACTTTACGAAAGTTGAGACCGCACGAGGCTAACTACCCGACACATGGTTTGGAGTGAGCTGTGATCATACATGCTCTGAAGGTTTGGTGCCATTATTTACACGGGAAGACTTTTCAATTTTTCACTAATCATAAGAGTCTCAAGTGTATTACGACACAGTGAGAGCTAAACCTTTGACAGAGGCAGTTGATTGTGTTCTTAAAGGATTATGACTGCACGATTAAGTATTATCTTAGAAAGGTAAATGTAGTTGTCGATGCTCTGAGCAGAAAAGAAAAAGGGAATGATGATTCAGTTACTTATGGAGCAGATTCGTTGTTTCCTTTGCGAGTGATGCAGGCACAATTGGATTTGATTAAGAATCAAATGTTAGCCAACATTAGAGTTCGACCTCAGATGTGAGAGTTGATTGCTAAGCGTCGAAAAGAAGATGCTTATCTAATGTAGATCGAGAAGAAATTTGAGCGAGGAAACGTATCTACTTTACAGCGAATCGATGATAATGGTGTATTGTATTATCGAAATAGATTATGTGTTCTTGGAAGAATGAGTTAATGATTAAGGCACTTGCTTCACCTTTATCAGTTCATCCTGGCAGTACTAAGATGTATCGTAATATGAGAGAGTTATACTGGTGGGTACATATGAAGAGGGATATAGCTGAGTTTGTTGCAAGATGTCTACCTTGTCAGTAGATTAAGGCAAAACATCAAGCACCGGCCAGGAAACTGAGACCACTTGAGATTCCTGAATGGAAGTGGGAAAAAATCACCATGGATTTTATTATCGGTTTGCCGAGGACGTTTCGAAGTGATGATGCTATTTGGATTATTTTTTATCGACTGACAAAATCGACTCATTTCTTAGCCATCAGACAGGATGATACACTGCATAAGCTAGCTGGATTATATGTTGCTAAGAATGTCAGGTTACATGGTGTTCCTACTTCAATTGTGCCTGATCATAATCTTAGGTTTACATCGAAATTCTGGCAGAGTTTGCAGGATGTGATGGGTACTCGTTTGAGGTTTAGCACAAATTTCCATCTGCAGACTGATGATCAGTCGGAGAGGATGATTTAGTTAGTTGAGGAAATGTTACAGGCTTGTATTATGGAGTTTGAAGGTAATTGGGACGATCATTTAGCTTTGGTTGATTTTGCATACAATAATATTTATCATTATAGTATCATGATGGAACTATATGAGGCATTATACGAGAGACAGTGTCGTAGTCTAGTGTACTGGGATGTTGAAGGTTTGCAACAGATTGAGGGACCACAGTTGGTTCAGAAAACTCTTGAGAAGTTAATGTTGTGAAAAGATGTATGCAAGCAGCTTAGGATCATCAGAAGAGCTATTACGACTGACATCACCGCAAGATAGAGTATACAGTCGGTGATAGGGTTTTTTTTGCGAGTTTCACCCCAGAGAGGTGTTATTCGATTTGGGAAGCGTGGAATGTTGAGTCCTAGGTATATCGATCTATACGAGATTGTTGATAGGGTAGGATCACAGGCAAATAAACTGAGGTTACCACCAGAGTTGTCCCAATTACATGATGTATTTCATATTTTGATGTTGAGATGGTACCGATCTGATCCTAGTCATGTGTTGAGTGCTCCAGAGTTAGGCATATTAGTGGAGTTGAATTATGAGGAGAAGCCAATTATGATCTTAGGCAGATAGATGAGATAGTTACAGAATTGTGAGATTCTAATGGTTTTGGTAAAATGGTGTTTTCATTCACCAAAAGAAGCTACTTGAAAGGTTAAGTCAGATATGAGACGACTATATCCATATTTGTTCCCAGACTCTACATGACAACATTGAGGTATGTTCTGACTTTAGATATGATTTTGATTTTGAATGTTATGATTGATTGAATTGATCGAAGATTTGATTTTTTTTAAATTTTGGGGACAAAATTTTCTAAGAGGGGGAGAATTGTAACTTCCTAGAATTTATTTTATGGAAATGGTGAACTAAAATAAGATTTTTCGTATTGAAATGATGAAAAATAAATGAATAAATGATTAAACTTAGGTATATGAAGGTTGATTGAAGGTTAATATATGGGTTATGTGAAATAACCAAGGAAAAAGGAGAAATGCTGAAAGTCAGCAAAGAGCACGTGATGGCGGTAAAGTACATGCAGTTATAACGACCACACATAGTTCACCATCCACCATATGTAGTTTTCTATATCTGGGAAAAAAATATAACATTGCTCGATTCAATAGAACATTTATGAAAACACATTTAGGTTTTAGAGCAAAACATCAGAGAAGGGCTGAAAATTTAGAAAGGAATTTGTTCTTGAGTGAGGGAATTGATTAAGCAAGAGGAGAATTCAATGCTTGCAAGAAGCCAAGTTAACAAGCTAAATGTTGATAGTTGGTTTATAAGAATTATTGAGGTTTATGCTTTGAATTTGATGTTTGAATGTGTTTGTACTGAAGTTAATGCTGAAAAAACATGTATAAGAATGAAAGGAACTTAAATAACTCATTGTATATGATTTAGGAGATGTAAATCATTGCAAGGATGGATTTTGGAAAGAATGGTTCATGAAGGAAAGTTCTAAGAATGGATGAATTAAGCTTTAGAACAAAGTTTTGATGAATCTAAGTAGAGAATCAATATGAATATAGATAGTTAATGAAATGTATGAGATTCATTTCGTACAGGAGGTTCTTTAAGGCGATTGAGTGGGGACTGATTCAGTGTTGATATTTCCAATTTCGCATATACTTTAAGGTAAGTGTCTTATGCTTACATGTAAGTGTTCTTACGCTTACTAAAATCATTCGTGTGATAATTTCGTATAAGTAAGAATGTAGATTTGCTAAGCTTATATATATGTCCATATATTTGGCTGAGGATGTTGGTAGATTGTTGGAAATTGTATGTTGCTATAATAAGATGAATTGGTCGATTTGGAGTTGATTTATTCATTCTAGCTGGTTGAACATGAATTTATGATGTTGATTCAAAGCAAAAGAATACTATAAAGCTTGAATTGTATACTTGTCTTATTAATTCATTGATATTAATCAAAATGATATGTTTTTGAATATATGTCTTAGTTGATATATGGTTGACATATGGATGATATATAGTTGACTGTTGAAAAGCATGTATTGCTGACATTAATAAATGTTGACATGGTGTTGATATTGATATATTGTTGATAGTTATACCTGTGTGGTATGTTTTTATATGAAATATACTCTGTGTGAGATGTAGACATGCTTTCTTTGTTCTATTGTTGTGTGATACGAATGAAATAATAGAAAGCATGATAAATGTGAAGTTATGTGGTATCCTATATGCTCTGTGTGAGCTGTGCTTTGTACTTTGCAATATGTATTAATGTGAATGTCATTCATGCATTCACGTATTGCATAAGCATCTGTGTGACATGATGCTTGTGTGGCTATGATATCCTGCATGGATAAGGACTTGCTATGTGCTCTTCAGTTTTACGAGTTATATGCTCAGAGCTATGTGCTATGATGGACAAGAATCTGGGGTTATGCAGTGTGGATTTGCATTAGCATTGACATTGCATACATTTGCATTCATATAATGATACAAGATCTATATGATCTGGATTGCTGTGTGCTTAAGCAAATGAGCTCCTGTGTGGACTTTAGATATCTGTCTGATATCGAACCTGTGTGGTTTGTGATTATTGTGTGCTATCCTGTGTGGGTATTAATCTGTGTGATCAAAATACTATTGTGTGCTATATTAATGTTTTGTGTGAACAAATTACTGTGTGCTGATATAGATGTAATTAACCTATCTAGTTAGAATTTTTATGTGAATTGAATGGACATGTTTACTAGCATGATTTGATGCCATAGTGAGAAAGAAGTTAGGCACGTCCTCATGCTGATTTGTATTTTTCCCCTGTACATCATTTTATTTAAATGAAGCTAAGATTACTTATTGAGTATGTTAAATACTCACCCCTGTGTGTTTGTTTAAATGATGTGTAAATCATAGTAGCAGTTATTGCTGGACAGTGACAGAGGTGATCAGAGTTACATAGCTTTACGTCAGAGGTCCGGCTCTAGAGTATTCTTTTGATTTTTGTTTTGTACATATATGTATATACACGAGAATTTGGGTTTGATTGTTTTTGAAACTATTTAGCTTCTGCTAGTGTTTTGATTTTGAAAATTAAAATGGTTGGGCCAAGGTTTTGTATAAATAGCGTGTACATATTTTCTCTCTCCTCATTTCAAGATTTGATTTCAATATCATTTCTTTTATTACAATGTTTATAATGGAAAATGGATTTTAAATTTGAGTTTCATAGAATAATTCCTCCAATGAGATTATCCTTCCATTTAGGGTTTGTGGCAAACTTGGTGAAAGGTAACATCTTTAACCTTAGGACAAAATATGTAAGAAATAAGGTGAACTATGTAGAGTTTTAATGAGGTTTTTATTGTAGTTTCTATATGTGCAAACATCAAACATAAGAATGGGAGATTTATGGGAGATTGAGGATTTTGGGGTTTAAGGAGAGTTAGGGATTTTTTTGTAGAGGGAAGTGTAAGTGAGGGAAAATTTAGGATGTATTTCATAAATGGTAAATACAATCGGAGATGAACAACCAATTGTCTTAGGATTTAGGTTAGACAAAGGAAAAAAATGAGGCATAGAAGAAATTAAGGTTGGACTGATATAAATTGTTCAAAACTCTTAACATGGGAGTGTCATTTTAAGGAACATTGTAAGAACTAAAACTTACAAGGGAAACAGAGCTACCGCCAAAGGGGCTCATCAAGATTGGAGGCAAGTGTGTACCTCGTCACTTACTTATGCATATCTTTTCTTTGCATGGTTAATTATATCGGCTTGAGTGTGTAATCAAGTATGTAACAGAGAATTAGAAGCCATATGCTATGAAATGTTGTGTATGGTGTGTGTGTATGTTTATGTATGAGGGAACGACTGTGGTTTGCATAGTGTGCCTTAATGTGTAATGTGTATGATTGATGTTGATTTTTTTATATGAGATGGATGTGTTTTTCCTTTCTTTAGTATGGTATGAAAATGTGTCAAGAAAATGAATGCATCTTATGATTTGGAATGTTGACTCTACGTGCTAGAAACAACGTTAAGATGTTAAATAAGTTATATGCCTTGCTTGTGTGATGTGAATTGTACGCGTATGTGTTGGTGCATGTAGGAACAAGTGGCATTAAATTCATGCTTTGTGTGTGATTGGATACTGTTTGAATGATGAACCTTGAGAGTTAAAATGTATAGATGTTAATATGATTATGGGGGAGGTTTTTGGGAGTCTAGTTGAATGGAATCGAATTAGGATGCATAAAAAATCTGTGGAATGCCTTAATATATGCAATGTGTGTTGATTGATTAGATTATATAAGATGAACAAACTTTTATGGATTTACATACTTATGTAAATGTATTGAGGAATGTATGTATGGCGAGCTTGAATGGTTGAATAATGACTTGTGGAAAAGTGTGATCTAAACATGTGTACGAATGGTAGCTTATCATATGATATGTGTTGCGTGAATGAAGTGCATAGGAATGTAGAATGAATGGTGCTTATATGCATATGAGTGTAGCTTGTAAAATGAAATGTGATTTTGGAAAGATAAAGTGTGAATGAGAAATCTTAATTTATGCGAGAGTATGCTTGCATGGTAGTTTGATAATGTGTGCGAAGGACAGTTGAGTGATTTGGATTTACATAAATTGCTAATGATGTATGAATGTGCAAATAAATCATGAAATATGATTTTTGGCATTTATTTGAGATCATAAGCATATAATGACATGTGCATGATTTTCATGGCATTTAAACATTTGGCATTACAGAGCAAAAACTCGAAGAGAAAACTACCGAGCAAAAACTCGAAGAGAAAACTATAGAGCGAAAACTCAAAGAGAAACTATGTGTAACGCCCTAAAAAATTTAACAGAAAATTAGCAAAAATATCATGAGAAATCGGCGGAGGATGCAGAAAATTGGCCTGGAACTACCAAAGGAACGACTTTGGAAACCGTTCCCATGTCTGTTCTACACCAATTGATAGCACAAAAGTTTGTACTGACTTAAAATAGGGAACGACCACCGAAACAGCTGGAGGCAGTTCTAGAGGCCGTTCTGGCTGGCAGATTTTAAAATAGAACTCGTGTTTTGTAAAAG
Source organism: Breynia disticha f. nivosa (assembly GCA_948193385.1). Taxonomy (NCBI): domain Eukaryota; kingdom Viridiplantae; phylum Streptophyta; class Magnoliopsida; order Malpighiales; family Phyllanthaceae; genus Breynia; species Breynia disticha. The sequence continues at coordinate 14,802 of CANYCX010565924.1, forward strand.
AATAGAGAGAGAGTAATATATTTTCAACCCTAAACACTTCCAGCCATTTTTCCTTCGATCCAAACATGATAATCACTCTTCCAACCCTTCCTAATCCTAGAACCTTGCCTTCCACACATAGAGACTCGTATATTTTAGCCCGGAACATAACCTAGATGGGCTCTAAGGTTGTAGGACGAATTTTAGCAAGGTGAGTTCTGATTTTTTAGAAAATTTATGTGAAATAGGGTGAGTTTTAAGGAGGGTTTTGTATTTATTATTAGTAATGACATGTGCGTTTAACTTCATAATATGAAAATGGTGAGAGATTGAGGATGTTAAGGTTTATGTAATTGCAGAATGTTGGGAAATAAGAGCTAGAATATGAAATTGAGTTTAGATATGTGATTAATAGGAAAAAATGTGGTACAATTTGTGTTGGAGACGACAAACAGAACCCGAATCAGAGATTAGTACTGGATTGAGTCTGCGGGAAGTCAAGGTAAGTGCACTTTTGACACTTGCTTAGGAGGTTATACCTCCATATGGTTGATTGTATGTGATAAATGCTTATTTATTGAAGTGGTAATAACTATGTGTTGTTAAAGGACTTAAATGCTTGTAAGCTTTTATGTGGAATGGTTGGAAATTTGGATGAACATGTGTTGGTTATGTGTGGTACGAGATTGATGATGGAAAGGTGTTATGAATATGTTCTTGTAATGAATTGAGCAAATACGTGAGTTCGATTAAAGGTAAATAGGTTGTGGAATTAAAAGGGGTATACGAGGATATGTGTTGCCTTTTGTTTTGATGGTGCTAATTGTGATTCGATTGTGGACATTTTATGGGCTTCGTTGTATGTTCATAATATGGGGATTAGCCAATAGAACGAAAGCTCAAATTTTTATGTGGGGATTAGCCAATCGAGCAAAAGCTCAAATATTTATATGAGGATTAGCCAATTGAGCGAAAGCTCTAACTTCATGTGGGGATTAGCAAATATAAGAGAGTGGACTCTCTCATGCGCGCAACAAAGACCGTGTGGCTTGCATTTGTATGAATTGCATCGATATTCATGTCAGCATACATTTGCAATTGACATTGAGAGATCTTAATGATGGAAAATGCTTGTGTTCCAGTCATTTATGCAATGTGTACAAACATGAGCATTAATGTATGTTTATGATGTGGGGATTTGCTAACTAGAGCGAAAGCTCTAACTTCATGTGCGGATTAGCCAATATACGAGAGTGGACTCTCTCATGCGTGCAGGAAGGACCCCAGAGCATGCATTTGTATGAATCGAATTAGCATTTCATAGTACCTACATTCATATTGACATATGGACTTGGTTGGATATGAAGTCAAAATGTATCTATAATTTTTGGTGTTTATGTTAATGTTATGCAATGTGGTGAATTATGTGTTAATGTAAATAGAGATGGTTAATATTGCTTGGAATTGTGATTATTGATGTTGGATGAACATTTGAAATGTATATGGATATGGAATTGGTTGATTTACAGAAGTTATTGGTAAGATGTGGACAATTTTAATTTATGATTAAAAATGATTGTGTTTAACGTTCAATGTATGCTTATGTTGATGTGGAGTTGAATGCAGGAAGTTAAATGAATTAAAGTGGAAAATGGCATGCTTAAGGCTGTGATAATGTGTGTTTTGGTTTGGAAAATGTTGTTCAATATGTATGAATTAAATTGTATGAAATGCCAAGTGTTAAGTTGCTGTTTGTATGAACCCAGCAGGTCAGAACGGGTTTGGGAATGGCCATGCAAACCGATTCCCCTAGCCTTTCCCATTGAAGTGTGAAACCAGTGAGGTAGAACGGTAAGGAGAACGACTATAATAGGTCGTTCCCTTTGTTCTGGCAGCCTAAAAAATGTAATAGTTAAGGATTTTTGTGTGGAAAAATGGGTATAATGTTCAAACCTAATACGTGACATTTGGCATAAACTAAGTTAAAAAGGCTTTAATTTAGGCTAACAAATATCATCTATTAAGATAGATAAAGAAAGGACATGTGAAAATTTGTAAGAGAGTGGTTAAAAGGAATTAATTATTGGGAGAATTAGAAGATAGGAATATCTAAGAAAGGATAATTTACGGTCTAGAACAACGTATTAAAGATTATCTGAAGTGACTAAATGACCTAGGATGAATTCCCTAACAATTAAACTACTTAAGGAAACTGTATATGACATGGCAACAGTGAGCCATTAGGGAAGTGTAGAGTGTTGAATGTGTGTAGAGTGTCAGGTATTAGTGACGGGACTACATGATTGGCAGGTCTAACCGGTGCAATACTGAAGGTCGAGTTCCTAATTGGGTTTTTGTGTATGATCATATATCTATACATACCTTAGTATAGATGTCATTTACAAACATAACATGTTAAATGTTTTCCATTGCTTCCGCATTTCAGACATTGTTTTAATGTATGGCAAACATTGGTCTTTGTGAAATCATTTGTAAACTTTATTCCCAATTGTTTTCTCTCTCATACTTAAGTATTTTAAAAAGGAAAAAAATGGCGCAAAAATCACTATTTCTTCAAAAAGAATTTTCTAAAATTGGGGTTCACATTTTGTAAAAAATAATGGTGCGAAAATCAATGTTTATTCGAAAATGAAGTTTCTAAAATTAGGGTTCACATTTAGTGGTCACAGAGAAGGGATTAGATTCCCTGCAGACTATGTCGAAATAATGTTTTCATTGCATTCTTGTGTCTGAAAGTAAGGTTTTGAAAAAGTTAATTTCTAAATGTTGGAGCTAGTCGACCATGTATCGCACAAGGCCGCTAAGTCCCAAAAATCTGTGCTGGGGCAGGAATCTGCCTTAGGGCACAGAGAGCATAATTAAGGACCGGACAAAGTAATATTGTTATCAAGTACATTGTAATTGTGTTGTGTAAAATGTTTGAGATTGTGTATTGTATGCACATGTATGAATATGAACTTATTCATACGAGACATTGCATTAGTTTGGTATGACTGCTATGTGTTGAGTAAAACGAAAAGGGTAAAGTCCTTTACTACCTTGTGTGCATTAGACAACGTAGGGTGATTATATACCCAACTGCAAGTGGTTATGGTTTATGTTAGAACCGAACTAAAAAGGAAATCAAACATATAGTATGAAATGTATTTACTAGTTTTGTTGATAGAAAGGAGAAGTGAAAGAACACATGTTGGCATGAGTATATTGTTTATAGCTTCATGAAAAAGAAATGATGGATTGCGCTATACCTTTGTAAATGCATGAAACCATGTGCAATATTGAGTGCCGATTGTATACAATTATTTTTAAGATGTCATGAATCAGTTGATTATGGATTGAATTGATGTCTCATTGAGAATGAGCTTGAATGATGTATTATATGCTTGCAGATTACGTGTTGAGTGGATTGGTAAAGATGATGAAATAACCTTGAAGTGTGAAAAATATGCATGTTAATGTGAAAATGCTATAATTAGTGTTTTGAATTTGTATGGTAATTAGGCAATTCGACTGACATTGTTGCTTGTATGAAATATGAGAATGATGCTATATGATGTATGGTTGAGTGAGTTAATGAGAGTTTGGAATATAGAGAAAGCAACTATCTTATAATTATAATGTGACCAAACCAATTAAGAATTAAATTGTGTGCGGCAAATGAATTGCCTAAATGAGACGTGACAACTTGGGGAAACCTAAGTAACTAGCGAGTGTAGAAGTGTTTCCCATTAATTTGGAGAGTGATCTAAAGTGCATGTGGATTGAGTTCTGCATGAAAAATTTAACTAAGTGAATTTGACGGTCTCAAAAGACTGGTTAATTACTGTGAGTGAAAAGTAAAGTGAAAAGTCAAGAACTTAGACAATGAAATAACACCAAATTGAGGGAATCCACAATGAATATATGAGAGAAAATACAAAGCAAAAAAATTATTATACGTAAGCACTTATTAATTATATGATATTGGGAGACTATGGTAACGTATGATTGAGGATCCGATTGTTGAGCGTGATCATCATGGTTGCTATCGCTTGTTCTTTCTCTTGAAGGTGGTGTCAGAGTTGTAATTTTTATGAGGATGTGCATTCTTTGACTTCCTACATATTTTTCTTGACCAAGGGTAGCACATTTCTTTCATTTCTCGATAGGAAGTTTGCATTGTGCATTTCTTTCTTATGTGATCGCAAACTATGTTCTTGTTTACCTACCTTGGGCTGGCATTACCTGATAGATGGGAGATCGCGAGCATAGATATAATTGTGAGATTTAAATGAGAGAGAGTTTTAGAGTGAATGAGAGAGAGTTTTAGACCAGATAAAATAGAGAAAGTGTAATAATGAGAAATGGAGATCGAATTGGATAAGTATAAACTTGATTTGAGGATTGCTTTGAATTATTAATTTTCAAGATGTAATAGAGTTTTATAGGATGCACGATGGTGCTAGAATCATCGATGTGAAAGGTGGTGTGCCAAGTGCATGTCATGCAAAAGAGAGCATACAAAAATGCTGAAATCTATGAGTATAAGGAATACACTACAGTGAAACTTATGGAAAGATCACTAAGTGTTAAAAGTTGGAATTGAACTGTAAAGATATGTGTAGATGCTCATTGGATCCGTCGATGAATAGAGATGACTTTGAGGATTTATGTCGTTGTGGAAGCAGACAATAATCCAACTAAGAGTCAATAAGAGATTGGGAGTAGTTGTAATGGCAAGTCAGAAGAACTTAAGGTGTGTTTAAGCTGACTGTTGTCTGGAAAGATGTTTGGCACTGGGTATAAAAGATAATGAAGTGGAGATTTATAGCGTGCAAGTTAAGGTTGGGATTCATGACGAAAATATGGGATGTTAAAGACAAATTGCCTAAAGGTGGGTAATAGGAAAGTGTTGGAAGCTTGTGGGCGTAGAAATGCCCTAAGTTAAAATTCACGAGTGGATCATTTGAATGATAAAGTGTAATTGAACAAAAGGTTTTGCCTTGGTTACCGGTGTGAGCGTAAAGTGTGGTGTTGAAACTTTATGGATCAAGGTGAGTACAGAAATAAGAGCAAACACATGGATGGAATGATTTCCTTAATCAATATGTGTACAATGAAATGTTCAAGTGGATCATGAATAAGGAGAATGTTACATGAATGTGTAAATAAGATGGAGACTTGAATATACGTCTTTGGTTCCTAATTCATTGATTTGGCTGATTTTACTTGTTATGGTTAAGATTATAAATTGTTTTTGTGATTGAGGTAATGGTGAAGCATGCTTTGGGCATGAATATGATAACGTGAATTGTAGTGCTATTACGAAGATGAGTATGTAAGTTAAAAGGAATTGGATTTAATCCTTGATTATCATCTTATACGAAAGCAATTAAGGACATAAAGAAATGTTCTTGTGTGTTGGTATTTTGGATCTTGGTAGTTTGTTAAAAGGCTAAGCACTTTGAACTAGAATGTGTGAGGGTAAGTAAGTTGAGTTGATTGAGAACCTAAGTTGCTTCAAATTTTGGGGACGAAATTTCTTAAGGGGGAGAGTTGTAACGCCCCAAAAAATGTAACCGAAAATTAGCGAAAATATCACGAGAAATCGGCGGAGGATGCAAAAAAATTGGCCTGGAACGGCCAAGGGAAAAACGTTGGAAACCGTTCCTATGGCCGTTCTGCACCAATTGACAACACAAAAGTTTGTGCTGACTTAAAATAGGGAACGACCACCGAAACGGCTGGAGGCCATTCTGGCTGGTAGATTTTAAAATAGAACGCATGTTTCGTAAAAGAAGAGAGAGAGAGTAATATATTTTCAACCCTAAACACTTCTAGGCTTTTTTCCTTGAAACCAAACACAAAATTCACTCTTCCAACCCTTCCCAACCCCAAAACCTTGCCTTCCACACATAGAGACTCGTAGGTTTTACCCAGAGCATAGACGAGTTCTAAGATCGTTGGACGGATTTCAGAGAGGTGAGTTCCAATTTTTGAGAAAAATTATATTAAATAGGGTGAGTTTTATTGAGGGTTTTGTGGGGTTTTATTTGTTATTAGTAATGGCTTGTGTGTTTAACTTCATAATGTGAAAATGGTGAGAGATTGAGGATGTTTTATATAATAGGGGAATGTTGGGAAATAAAAGCTAGAATATGAAATTGAGTTTAGATATGTGATTAATAGGAAAAATGTGGTTCGATTTGTGTAGGAGGCGATAAATGGAACCCGAATCAGAGATTAGTGTCGAATCAAGTCCGCAAGAAGTCGAGGTAAGTGCAGTTTTGACACTTTCTTGAGAGCTTGTGCCTCCATATTTTTGATTGTATGTGATAAATGCTTATTTGTTGAAATGGTAACAATTCTGTGTCGTTAAAAAACTTAAATGCTTGTAAGCCTTTTTGTGGAATGCTTGGAAATTTGTATGAGCATGGGTTGGTTATGCGTGGTACAAGATTGATGATGGTAAGGTGTTATGAATATGTTCTGGTAATGAAATGAGCAAATACGTGAATTTGATTAATGGTAAGTAGGTTGTGGATTGAAAAGTGTATATGAGGATGCGTGTTGCTTATTGTTTTGATGGTGCTAACTATGATTTGATCGTGCCATTATGCTAAGAATGATGAGGATTAGTTTGAGTATGATAAGAGGTAAATGAACCAATGCATAGTATGAATGTGTGCTTGTGTGGGAATTTATGTGGCCTAAGTGCAATGTGCCAAGTGTGACTTGTGGAAATTATGAATAAAGCTTGGGGTGTTTGAACTCGTATGAGATGTTGAAATATGAAATCATGCTTGGTTATGATTGTGAGTGTTTACTTGTATGAAATTGTGGCTTATACTTTTGATGTTCGTCCATATTATGTTTGTGAACTAAAATGTGAGAAGCATGTAAATTGCTTGATGATGATTATATGTGAAGAATGATTTGTGAGCATTATGTGCTTTGAAACATGTGATAATGTGTTTGAGTTATATCATGAGTATGGAATATTTGATACGACTATGTTGAATGTGGTGAATGGTGCATTTAGGACATGATGGCATTTCACGAGCAAGAATGACATGTTCATGAAAATATAAAATGAAATGGGAGCGGGTGCTAAAAAACGAGAGTGATCCCTAAAGATATAATACTTTGGAGAGGGTGCTCAAAATGGGAGAGATCCCTACTTTATATATATGGGAGCGTGTGCTCATTAGGGGAGACCCTAAGAAAATTCGACAAAAACATAGAGCGGGTGCTCACTGTCAGTAAATAAGCGGGTGCTCACGAGGGAGAGATCCTTCAAATAAAAGATAACGAATGAACCCCGGGGCATTTGCATATGAATGCATTCTACATTTTGCATTATCATTGCATCGTGCATCCATTTGCGGTTATGTAAAATATTATGCTTGATTCTTAGATAATGGATGCATTGTGACTTTGAAAATTATATAAATGGAATTGTATGGTTGCTTAAGAGTGAAGTTGTTAAATGTGCATGTGTAATGTGTTTGGGTGCTTAAGTGTTATATGTTTTGACATGTAGAAATGGGAATGAAGGTATGCAAGGTTTTAGGTGCTTAGGATGAATGTGATATGATGTGATGAATTATGTACTAATGTGAGAATGGAGTTTGAATGATTGCTTGAATTTTTTTATGGATATGACTATGTGAGTTGGTGTGGCTTGGCTATTGCTATGAATTATATGTGTTGATGAATGTAATTTGGTTGTGCTTGATAATTGATTGATGATTCAATGTTGAAATTGGATGTTGTTAAGGTTATAGTTTGATGAGAAATGCTTATGATGCTATGTTGAGTTTGTTCGAAATGTTAAGTAAATCAAGTGGTACATATTGTGCTTTAAGATTTTTATATTGTGGATGTTGGTTGAGAAATGTTGTTAAAGTTTGAGATTGATTGATGTGGAATGTTACGTGTTAAAACTGCTGTTTTTAGGTTTCTAGCAGGTCAAAACGGGCTGGGGTATGGCCTATGCATATCATTCCCGCAGCCATTCTAGCTTCAGTGTAAAGGTAGTAAGGGAGAATGGCCAGAAGAACGGCCAGACCAGGCCATTACCATGGCCGTTCCCTTTGTTTTGATGGCCTAAATATGAAATAGTTTAAAAAGTGAATGATCTAGAACGGGTTCTCTAACGACTCAAAACACCTAAAAGATTATATTTGACATGGCAACGGTGAGCCATTAGGGAATTTAGGCTCGAATGCGGCTTTGTATTCCACGAGCACACCCGTATTGGCCGAAGATTCCCCTGCGCCTCAGCTTAACAACACTAGGGTTTCACTTACTGAGTATTTCTGTATACTCACCGTTGTTTTGCTGTTGAACGTGTGCAGAGCGGCAATAGGGTACTCGGTACTCACTATTTGGGCTGCTCAAGTGGTGATACGCGACTGCATAGGTTGGCTCCTAGCTCGTATTTTGAGGGTTTTCTTTTTATACCTACTTTTGTGCATCTATACACATAGTAGTATAAATAGTTGATTTCCATGTATTGTTTTAAACCATAGCAACAACTTTTGCATATGACGATGTTTTTGTATAAACTTTATTACTGGCCGAGGTTTAAAATGGAATGCATGTTTATTCTTGATTTCGTTATGTGTGACCGGATGGTCTATCTTGTGATAAAAAATGGTTGCCAAAAATCGGTATTTAATCGAAAAAGAACTTTACGAATTTGAGCGTCACAGTAAAAACAAAAACAAATATATACAATAGAAAAATAAAAACAGCAACAAAACAAACATGCAACAACATAATCAAAACACATAATAAAACAAGGAAAGGTAACAACCAAAACAAATAATAGCAATAATACAAAAAACAATAAACAACATGCAAAGATACAAAAGCAAGCAAGAATCAGCAAATTAACAAGCAATCTCAATCAACACACAAAATGAGAAAAAGGGCAAAAACATGCAAAGGTATGCAGAAAAATAAAAGATTGATCCCTCTGACCTAGAACTCAAACACTATGACTTTTAACTAACCTCTCCCGCAACGGCGCCAAAAACTTGACGCGCCCTAAAACTAAGTGATACGGATTTTTCACAATTGAACGGTCAAGTAATAAAGGGGAGTAAAGACTCAACCCAAGTTATCGTACCCTAGGAAAATCAGACTAAGAATCATGTGTGTCGTTATTATTTATAAGAATGTTCAACCAATTGATTTTTAAGATTGATTCTAACTAATCCTAAATTAACTCTAAATGCTACTAACCCCTAAAAAATGTGAAACATCAGGACAATTAAATCAAAACATGTAAAAAAGACTAAATGACAATAAATTCAGCAACTTTGCAATTGAACTAATTAAACTAAACCAAATCAACAACAATCAATCAACAATAAACTTTTCATTGAATTAAAAACGTACCAACACTCAAAATCTCACAAATAACAACTCAACATCTAAATCATACCAACAGTAAACAACATCATAAACATCATTTGACATAAAACACATCCTAATCCAAGTATCAAAATAGAAAAAACATGGAATCAAAGAGGAAAGATGATTGAAATATAAAGAAACTGACAATAAAATAAAACAAAGCTGCTAAATTCACTTCCCGTTAGAATCCATAGACAAAACCTACAAAAACAACAAAGGAGAATCAGAATTTGCATAAAAGAAATTGACTGCAGCGGCTGCAACAAAAACTTGACATGAAATTGAAAGAAAATTGTGAATCGAAACCTATACTAAGAGCAATAACGGAAGTGTAAAAGAAAACATCAAAGAAACCAAGATTAAAACTAGAGAAAACCCTAAACTACTTGCTAACAAAACCGTATGGTTGTCGAACCTTAGATCGTGATTGGAAAATTGAGACCCTCGTGCTTTTTATCACACAAACCTTCTGTTTCATTCCCCGACACGCTCGTGCTATAATGGCACGAGTCGCGCACCGCATTTAAATCCAAATGGCACGAGTAGACCACGATTCATGCCATTTTAACTTATAACACGAGGTCGTGCTCATGTTCTGGGAACAACATGACTCGTGCTCAAATTCTGGCTAAAACACGAGCTCCTGCTTATCATTTGGGGTCGTGGCTACAATTGAGATATTTGAATATGACACCCATGCATTCATTAAACCCAGGCCACTATTAGCCAAATACAACCAAATCATAAAATTTTATAGAAGCTATGGTTTGTAGGTTTAGAACAATGCAAGAGCCCTATCTCTACCCATCATGTATAGGGATATACAAAATACAAAATATACAACTTCTAAACAAAACTAAGAGCCACGACCTTGGAGTAAGTATCGCACCGTTAAGCTCCACCAAAAAACACGAGTCCTACAGCAATCAGCTCTTTGCACATCATTATAATTTAAACATGCATGTGAGTAATCTTCATTACTCAGTAAGTGTACGTTAACACTTACCAAGGTAACTTAAGTATAAGTACTTAGTTCATTAAGGAAAGTTAAGTACATTATGTATTAGGTCGTCATTCCTAACACCTACCTCTTTTACTAGTCTCTTTATTCCATGTTTAGTTGAGAATATTTCCTTAAAAATATTAGGTTTTATTCTGTTCAGTGGCCTAGAATGGTCTGGGGAACGGTTTGAGGGAACTCTTTGGTCAAACCCTTCTCCATCCTATTCTGACCTCCTGTCTCAACTCAGAAACACTAAATGGTTTGGGAAACGGCCTGACCAGACCGTTCTCCAGCCCGTTCTATTTCCCCAACAAGTCACTGACCTTGAATGGTTTAGGGAATGATTTGGGCCAAACCATTTTCTATCATATTCCATACTTCCAAAACTCATCTAATCTAAAACGGCTTGGGGAACGGTCTAAGGAACCCGTTCCTCAGCCCGTTTGACCTGTTGTTTCCAGAATTCCATAACACTTAGCATATACATTCCGCCTCAAATTCTTAACATACATATGCAACATTCATCACAGCATAAAAACCATACATTTCACCTCAATTAGTCACAGCCACAACAACAACATTCTAAATCAAGTAATCACATTCATCCATACAATTCCAAGTCCATTCCGTTAAGAACATCAACTAATCATTCTAGCATGCACCTTCCAGAATCATTCACAAACATCACAAGAACAGTTAAGCATTCTTTCCAATCTCCTATGCCAAGAGACATCGAAAACAATTCGCATGCAAAATGCCATTAAAATGAGAATGAATGCACAATGCAATGCCAATGCATTTCCACACACATGCATGCCCCGGGGTCTTCTACTTTATCCTCGGTCCTGAACCGGCATTGGAACTCCATTTGGAATTAATTATTTTTCTCAATCTTAGACCGGTATCGGAACTCCATCGGAATTAATTTTATATCTCGGTCCCAGTCCGGTACGGAACTCTATCCGTGTTCATTATCGGGCATAACCCATTTCATTGCGGCCACGTGTCACACACCATGCTCAATGCACACATAAACCATGCTATTAATTATGGCCATTTACAAACTCAATGCTATTCATTATGGCCATTTACAAACTCAATGCACACATAAACCATGCTATTCATTATGGAACTCTATCCGTGTTTAGACCGGTATGAGAACGGTTTGAAAAATGGTTTTTACTGGCCGTTCTCCAGGCTTTTCTTGCTTACTGTTCTTCTTTTTCATATTTTGCAGTTAATTTTAACAGTATAATTTAATCGTATAAATTTTGGGTCGTTACAACTCTCCCCCTTAGGAAATTTTGTCCCCGAAATTTGAGTATGTTAGTTTTTCCCTCACATGCTAACACATTGCAACTCATACTCATATTAACTAATCATCAGCGAATTTTCCGTACATACCTTAACTCAAGTAGCCTCTACTACTTCGAGAAACAGGTGCGAATACCTTGCACGCATGTCACTTTTGACTTCCCAAGTAGCTTCCTTTGGTCAATGGAAACTCCACTTCACCTTTACCATTGAAATCTCCTGATTCGTAAGCTGTTGAACCTACCGATCTAAGATCTCCACCGGCTCCTCTTCATATGTCAGATTCTCAACAACCTCTAAATCGGGTGCCTGAAGCTCATGGCTAGGATCTTAATTGTACCTCTTCAGCATCGACAGTTTGACTCAACACCGTGTAGGCGTGACCCCACCGCGTCTCAACATCACTTGATCGATCTGAACAAGACTTGATCGTCTCACCGTGACTTGATCGCGTCCTGATAAGATCCGAGGGTGACTTGGCCTCGTCTCGGCGTGATCCGATCGAGACTCAATGGGATCAGATCGTGACTCGATCGTGTCTCAACATTATTGGACCACGTCTCAACGTGATCCGAGAGTGACTCGTCTGTTTTTTGGCGAGACTCGACCCCGTCTTGATATGATCCAATAATGACTCGAGCACGTCTTGGAGTGTTTTGACCGTGCTTCAGCGGTATCTGAGTGTCACTCGATCGAATCTCGATGTGATCTGAGCGTGACTTGGCTATGTCTCAATATGATGAGAGCATGACTCAATCTTGTCTCCACATGATTCAAGCTTGTCTAGATCACGTCTCGGCGTTCTCCAAGCTCGACTCGACCTAGTCATGGCGTGATACAATCAGGACTCAACCGCATTTCATTGTGATACGAGCATAACTCGACCGATTCTCAGCATGACTCAATTGCGTCTTTGTCTGACCTTACCCTGCCTCGGCGTGAATCGACCGGGTTTCGACTGCATCTTAATATGACTCGACTCTCTCCCGGCGTGACTCAACCGCGCTTCATGTGACTCGACCGTATCTCTTCAATGCCTCCATTGTAACTCATCGTGATCCAAGTGTGACTCAATCACATCGTGACATCATCCAAGCGTGACTCGACTGTGGCCCAATGGTATCGACCATAACTCGGCCATGTCGCAGTATGGTCCAAACATGACTTGACAGCGTCCAGGTAGGATTCGAGAGTAACTAGACCACGTCTCATCATGATCCATGCATGAATCGACTGTGTCTTGGTATGAATCGACTGCATCTCCATTTTGTCACAAAGTGACTCGACCCTGTCTAGACCCCATCACAGGGTGACTAGGCCATGTGTTGGCGTGACTCGACCATGTATTGACCAGTGTCTCGGCCTGACTAGACCCTGTTTTGGCCTCACTCGACCTTCTCTTGGAGTGACTTGACTACGTCTCGACATGACTCTACTACGTTTCGGTATGACTCGACTGCGTCTCGACATGAACACAGTATGCCTCGATGTGACGTGATGTCCTCTTAGCATGACTCGACCGCATCTCTACCTTGTATCAGCATGACTTGACGTTGTCTCGGCATTATCCCATTATGACTACCGCATCTCAGTGTGATATGGGCTTAACTCAATCGCGTCTTGGCGTGATCTTAGCATGACTCAACCACGTCTCGGCACAATCCGAACTTAACTCGATTGTGTCTAGGTGTGCACTTCGAGCATGACTCAACCCGTATCGGCGTGATTCAAGCTTAACTTGATCGCATCTCGGCGGGATTCCAGGGTGACTTAACCGCCTCTCGACATGATCCAAGGGTGACTCGACCGCTTCTAGTTGTGATTCAAAAGTGACTCCACCGCATCACAGTAGGATCCGAGCTTGACTCGACCGCATCTTGATGTCACTCACGTGACTCCATTGTATCTTGTAGAATACGAGCGCGACTCGACTACATCTCGAATGCGTGTTAGCATCACTCGATCACATCTCGGCTTGATCTGAGCATTTGTTGACCATCTCTCGGCACTAATCGATCATGACTGGACTACTTCTCGGCTCATTCGAAGCGAGACAGGACTACGTCTTTAAGAGATTTAAGCCTAACTCGACCGAGTCTCGGCATACTCTGAGCTTGACTCGACCCATCTCAACTTCATACGAGCCTGACTTGACCACATCTCGACATGATCCAAATCTATCTTGACTGTGTCTCGCCGTGACTCGACCCAGTCTCGGTATGACATGAGCATGACTCCACTGTGTCTCAGCGTGCCTTGACCCAATCTGAGCCTGATCTATGCTTGACTCGGACTACGTCTCAGACTTTTTTAGCGTGACTCGACCCGTCTTGGAGTGATTCGATCGCCTCTCAACATGACATGACCAAGTCTCAGTGTGACTCAATCGTGTCCCAACATTACTCCTCCACGTCCCAGCGTGATCTTAGAGTGACTCGTTTGTGTCTTGGCGAGACTCGACCACGTCTCAATGAGACTCGACTCCGTCTCGATGTGGTCCAATAGTGACTCTACTGCGTCTCGGTGGGATCTGAGCGTGACTCGATCGCTTCTCGACCTGATCCGAGAGTGACTTGGTTGTGTCTCGGCATGATTAGAGCATGACTCAATCCTGTCTCCACATGATCCAAGCTTGTCCAGATCGCGTCTCAACGTTCTCCAAGCGTGACTCGACGTAGTCTTGGCGTCATACGATCAGGACTCGACCACATTTTAGTGTGATCAGAGCATGACTCGACTGTCTCTCAGGATGACTCTATTACGTCTCTTTCTGACTTGACCCTGCCTCGGTGTGAATCGATTGGGTCTCGACTGCGTCTGGGTATGTTTCGACATTGTCTTGGCATGACTTAACCGCTTCTTCATGTGACTCAATGCTATCTCAACAATTTGTCAACTTTATATCTGCGTGAAACGACTGCACCTCACTGTGATACAAGGATGACTCGATCACGTCTTGTCGTGATCCGAACGTGACTTGTGTGATACAACAATTCGTCACATGTCGTGATGGGGTCCAAGCATGACTTGACATCGTCTTGGTGGGATCCAAGTGTGACTAGACCATATCTCAGCATGATCCATGCATGAATTAAATGTGTCTTGGCATGACTCGACCACATCTCGACCTCGTGTCTTAGTGTGGCTAGACTACATCTCGTCCACGTGTCGGCATGATTAGACCCCATCTCAACATGATACGAGCGGGACTCAACCAGCCTCTGCGTCATCCATGGCTGACTTCATCGCGTCTCAGCATGAACTGAGCACGGCTCCACAGTGTGTTGGCATGAATCGAGCATGCATAAAAAACGTCTCGGCGTGATTAGAGTGTGCCTCAACACCGTCTCAGTGTGATCTGTGTTAGCCTTGACATCATCTTGGTGTGATACGAGCGTGGCTCGACCACACCTCGCTTTGGTCCGAGAGCAACTCGACTGAGTCTCGCCATGATCCTAGCATGACTCAACTGCATCACGGCACGATCTGAACATAACTCTAACGTGTGTCGATGTGATCGAAGTGTGACTTGTCGTCTCAACGTTGTTTAAGGACTGCACCCCATCTTGGTGTGATTGGATCGCATTTCTACATAACTCAATACCGACTTAGTGTGACTCAACCACAGCTTTGGGTGACTCGACCATGTGTCACTGTGACACGACATCTCAGCATGACTCGACTGCGTCTCCACCACGTTTTGGTGTGACTCAACCCCGTCTCGGGCATACTTGTCTCGATGCACTAAGTGTGAAGCTCATTTTCAAATTCCTTTTTAACTTGATAAACAATAACCTTTTCATAATAATAATAAATCAGAGGAAAATAAGAGGACAGAGAAAAGATAAAAGATATATACACGCTGTTTTATAAAATTTCGACTCAATCTGTTACATTTGGAAATAAAATCCTATCATAAACAAAATAAGTTTGATAACATTTAACACAAAATCCTGCGTGTATATACAAATGTACAACATATGTACAAAACCAAAATATCAAAACTGTAAACTTGAGCTCGACCTCTGCGTAAGCTCGGAGAACACCGATCAACTCTGTAGTCCAGTCACAGCAGCTACCTACGATCTGCACAATCATTTAAAACAATAAACGGGGTGAGTATAAACTTTACCCAGTAAGTATTCTTAGCTTTTGTAACGTAAATGATGTACAGGGGAAAGTATAAATAAGCACGAGGACGTGCCTATCTATTTTGTCCCTAGGCATCCCCGTATCTCAATCAAACAATTTTACACCGATATCAAACAACACACAGCTATCAACCACATAGGTTTATCTAACTCATTCGAATAAATATGATCTTAATATATGACTCATCATTATAATAAACTAGCACAAAACATCAATAAGATCACACAGATCAATACGAACCACACAGGTAATCGTATCCACACAGGATCAATCGTATATCATACATATGTGAATGTAAATGTATGAAATGAAATGATAATGTAATTTCACACAGAATGCCCCGGGTTTTATCCACCATAGCACACAACAGTGAAATCGTCTATCGCACACAACAGAGGTATGACATATAGCCTGAGCACACAGCTCTGAGCAAAGTTCGTAAATACGAACAATTGCACACAACAAGTCCAGGATAACACACAGTAATCCTTTATCCACATAGGAATCATATTTTGCCACACAGTCTCATGTCGCACATATGTTTATGTCATATATGAATATATATGTATGAATGACATTCGCATCGGAACACAGCAGTCGAATGACATACATTATTCATATAGCAAAGTACATAGCATAATATTCATCTCGGCTCACATAGAGCAAATCAAACAATACCACACAGGTATTCAGTCAATATCCAATCAAAACATAACTCTAAACCAAACATCACATTCTCATATTCACTATAATTCATCTAGCAAACTCAACATCTCATATAGGCATTTCTACTTAAATAGAATCAGCCCAAAACATAATTACGAATCAATATATAAGCGTAAGAACACTTATCTCGAAATAAAGCAAAATAATAACCTAACACCGGCTCAAAAACTACTCAGCAGCATAAAGATCCCCCTATGCGTAATGAATCATATACACTACATTAATCATTCATTCATACATTAAATTCCAAGTAAAGAATCATCGAAGCCTCACTTGACATCCTTAAATCTACCATATGTCAACATTTTCAACAATCTTTTCTAAAACTAATCTTCCTCAATTCTATCTCTAAATCATTCAACTCCCTACACTTAATCACAAATATTTCCAGCCACCATTTCTATTCAATACATTAGAATTAACAAGAATTCCAATTTAACATAAACCATTTGTAAACCTTAACTAAACACTAAGTTTTTGACTCTTTCATCAAACTTTCTTCCTCCAAAACTATCCTAACACTTCCCTCATATGCAAACCTTCAATCTCAGTTCATATTTATCAATTCCATCAATTAAATCCATCCATTTATCTCATAATATTTAGAAAATACCAAACCATCAACTTCAAATCAACCTTCCTTACTCACCTTAATCAAGTTAGGATGCAAGATACAAGAAGTAAAGAACCCAATCACTTTTTGCTTCATCAAATATTTGTTTCCTTAGCCTCCTCTTCTCCTATTTTTCTCTGAGAATGAAATAAGGTATAAGAAAGTTTCTTCCATTCTCGATGGTTCATAACTTATATTTTTTTCATCCAAACCGAGATCCACGCGTGGTGGTAATGACCACACGTA
>CANYCX010566082.1:0-18067 GCA_948193385.1 Breynia disticha f. nivosa
AGCAATATTATCTTGACATGAACTGAAATCAAATGAATGTTTAAATCAATAAAACCATTCAAATACTTAAGTCTCACAACACAATGGATTACACAAGAGTTACCTCAACTAGATTGAGTGTTTAGTTAGACATGCTAAACACTAAAAACTCAAAGAAATTGAAAAAGAATGGCTCCCGTTGCAGCCCAAGCAAAGCTTCAAAAATCCCAAGCTCCTGCCTTCTTCAAACCTTCACTGCTGCCTCTTGCCCCCTTCCTTCTCTTATTCTCTGCTCTCCTCCCCCGAAATGCTTGGTGTACATGCTTTTTATGCCCATCCAAGCCAACTCTTTTTAGCTCCACTAACCAAAAGTAATGCTCTTTTTACTGGAAAATATGGGACATGAAGTATATTCCTTGTGTCCACTTCTTTTTGCCCCTTCATTATCACGTTACTTTGGCCAGGAACCACGTTTTTGGTTCATTTTTTTCTTATTTATTTGACTTCAGCTTTGCCAACCTCGATCGAGATTATGGTGAATCTCGATCGAGACTCACCTTCTGTCCAAATTAAATGGTCGCTCGGATCGAGTCTCGATCGAGACAGGATGAGTCTCGATCGAGACTGGTCTTCTGCCTGAGCTAATCTCTAAATTCAGCCAAGTCTCGATCGAGATTAGAGGTGTCTCGATCGAGACATGTATTCTGTCCGACTTAATTTCTTCCCTTGGTCGAGTCTCGATCAAGACGGGATGAATCTCGATCGAGATGCTCCGCCTGCTCACATTTTTTTTTCTTCATCCTGATCGAGTCTCGATCAAGACTAGAGGTGTCTCGATCGAGACTGGGCTTCTGTCCGAGTCAGTCTTGTATTTTGTCCGAGAAAATTTTGCATTTTATCCGAGTCTCGATTGAGATCATAGTGAGTCTCGATCGAGACTCACCTTCTGGACATGTTTCTTTTTCTTTTGCCATTTCTCGGTCAACAATTCATGCCCCTAATTATGCTTCCAAAATGGTCTTTGCTCGATTTCCATCAAAACCTAGTGAAATCTTCACGTTCTTTTATCGCACCTAAGATAAAACCAAACAAACATTATCTTATAATATCACATGGTTTATCTCATAAAATAACATGAAAATCGATTAGAAATAACATGGAATAAATGTGTATTATTGGCTTTATCAGTAGGGGACAATTGTTTAAACCAAAAAATAATTTCGGTCCGCGGACCGAATTAACCAGTCATGTCCGATCCTATTAGGAAAAGTTGACAGAATTGAAAAGAAGAAAATAAATCAAATCAAGGAAGAATATTTGAGAATATTTGATTCAGTCCACAAAGGCAACAAAATCAATTTATGACAGAATATTTGGTGGCTGTCAAAGGAAATTATTTACTGCCTAAGGAGGACAATTCACGTAAGAAACCCTACAAATACCGGTTCAGAACAAGAACACTCAACACACAATCATCTCATCATCAGACAGCAAATTAGCTATCATTTTACAGCATTATTCAGCCATTGTCAAAGCTTTAGTTTCTCGTAGCTTTACGTCATCTTTAATTGCTTGTTATTTATTATTTTCGATTGACGATTTGAGTTCATTGAATCAAGAACCCTTGAGGAAAGATCGTCCTAATTTTCTCATCAAATCAATCGTTTAATTAATCACGGATTTTGCGCACTACTTTTCTATAGTTAATTTATTTTTCGCTTGGAATAACGTTAAAATTCCTGGCACGCTCGCGTTTATTCAATTTTCTAACTTCGTTCATGCTTTCATAATTAAGAAATGACGGCGTTTGTCATATTCTAAAAAATAGGCAAACAGAATGCTGATTGAGTTTGTTAAAAGCCTAACTCGTAACAAAATATATATTGTAGAATGTCAACTCTACTTAGGTAATGTAATATTTTCGACATAATCTCTTAGCCCAAATAAGTTGTTGAGCAAGTCAATATCAGACATTATTCCAAAAACAATTTCAAACGAAGCCGTCGTCTATTTCTCACGTGTAACACTCATCACGTCTATGAAGGAGAGACTCTCTACGAATGTGAGTTGAAGTGTAAGAAATCAGAAGTGGAGATTTGAGAGCAGTTCTCTAACAAACAAAGCAGAATCCAAGAAACAGCAAAGAAGAGAAACAAAGAACACAGACGCCACAGAGAGAAATAATGGAGAGTAGCGCCGTCTTTGGAGGTCTTAAACCGAATTACCCTTTTTGCCCTTCTCTCCACCGCTCCTCTCTCCTCCCTCGCCTCCTCCACCTACCCTCCCTCTCTCTCAAAGTATTTATCCTTTTCTCTATGTTTTTTTTTTCATTCCAAAATGTATTAACAAAAAAGTATTCATCTATTTATTGTTGTATCATTTGCAGCAGCAGCAAAAGCTGGCTTCTTTTTGCAATGCTGTGTCTCCATTTAGGCATGATGCTATTTTATCTGATGCTTACAGGTTTGATTCTCTTTGTTTTGTTCTTTGATGGGTTTAGCTTAATTTATGGATTTATTGTAAGTGTTTGTGAAATGAATTGGTTGCTGCAGTAGCAGTGAAGCTAATGAGCTGGGTGAGATAGACTGGGATAACCTCGGATTTGGATACATTCCTACTGATTATATGTATATCATGAAATGTACCCAAGGCGGCTCCTTTTCTAATGGCCAGTTACACCGCTTCGGTAACATTGAATTGAGTCCTTCTGCTGGTGTTTTGAATTACGGCCAGGTTCTCACGCTTCATTATGCTTGTATCTTTCATTTTCTGACCGCGAAAGGTTGGTTTTGTGAATGATGTTTGGTTCGCTTTTGTGTGCGTTCTTTGTATTTAGGGGTTGTTTGAAGGTCTCAAAGCTTATAAAAAAGAAGATGGCAATATTCTCTTGTTTCGTCCGGAAGAGAATGCGCAGCGGATGAGAATGGGTGCGGAGAGAATGTGCATGCCTTCCCCTACTGTTGAGCAGTTTGTGGAAGCTGTGAAAGCAACGGTTTTGGCAAACAAACGTTGGGTAGGCGTTGTCTTATTATTTGTTATGAATTACTTTGATTCATTTTCTCATTGGTCATGTGAGATGATTGGATTTGTTGATGTTTCTTGTAGATTCCGCCTCCTGGAAAAGGCTCTTTGTATATTCGGCCATTGCTAATGGGAAGTGGAGCTGTTCTTGGTGTTGCACCGTCTCCTGAGTACACCTTTTTGATTTATGTTTCTCCCGTGGGAAACTATTTTAAGGTTTGGCTTCTTGAGCTGTAGTATTGAGATTTTTGCTACTTGCATATGTCTCTTAACCCTTGGCTTTGGCAGTTTTACATTTTGATGTTCGTATGTAAAATGTCTTCATTTTAGAATAGACACCACAGCTTATTTTGGTTCCCACCAAAGATATCCTGATTTGAAACATTAGGATGCTGATAGGATCACACATTGGACTCACCCACCCCTTAAACTAGGTTTTGGAGTCCCAACTACATGTGGCTCCCTCGTTCTCCTTACCAATTGATATCCGGGACTCGGTTGCAGAGGGACTAACTTGTAAGCTAAAAGAAAGATACAAATGCTTTCTCTATGAACCATGCTTAACTAGACTACCCAAATCGATCTTCGAAGCAAAATATAATTTGTTTCAACTTTCAGCTAGGTGAAACTGTAAAATTTTTTTTTTGCAGTGACCAAAAACCAAATTTCATTCAGCCAATGAAATAGATATGATCCATCCAGCAGATGCTTCATTATCATAATTGGAGCCCTGCTGAGATTATTCATATGAACGTTTTGCCATGTGTAAGTATGAGGGCGGCAAATGTGCTTTGAAATCATTCTGTGTTGTCGTAGATACTCACCATGTGTGTTGTAATTTATCTTTTTTTTTGTGTGTATTAATTATAGTTGCTATTGTGGATGCATGATGCCAGGAAGGTGTAGCACCAATTCATTTGGTCATTGAACACGAACTCCATCGGGCAGCTCCTGGGGGTACTGGTGGTGTCAAGACTATAGGAAACTATGCTGCGGTAAGGCAATCCTTTGTCAGGCTTTGTATCTATCAATTTAATCTTATTCAGAACTGAGGGACTAATTCTGCATCAGATTTGTTATGAGGATTGAACTGGATTTGGAACTTTCGGTTTTCGTGAAACTTTATAATTCTTGACATTGTTGCTAATACCTTTTTTCCATTTGCTGCCTTCTTTACCTTTTCTTTTTCTTATTTTAGGTTCTCAAGGCCCAATCTGCTGCTAAAGCTAAAGGATATTCTGATGTTCTGTATCTTGACTGTGTACATAATAAATATCTAGAAGAGGTTTCGTCGTGCAACATTTTTGTTGTGAAGGTATTCTGTGTGAACAAAATACTTCTATTTGATTTACATTTTTTAAACATGACTTTTTCCAAATATGCAAAACTTTGCTCCGTGGTTTGCCAATAATAAGCTACAGCTACATTAGTGCTCTCTCAAATTTATCTTTCCATAGAATGTGCTTTTTGTATGTCTTTTCATTACAAAAGTGCCTTCTTAGATTTGTGTTAAAGCAATAAGCATCATAACAATCATACCTTAGTCTTAGTAGTTTGGTTGGACCGGACCCTTGCGAATTTTATTTTCAGCATGCTCAATAGTTCTCATTTGTATTTCTCTTCAGCAGGAATAGACTTCCATATCTGGTATTTGTGACTTGTCAACACTTGCAGTTATGGTTCAGATGACTACGTCCCAGTTCTGGACTTAAAGAATTGTTATTTCTGGATGAAACCATTCAAAACTTTCTATGTCACCTTTAAAAAAATGTGATTTCTCTATCTTATGTATGTGTTAGTGGCTCCTTGTATATCCCTTCTAAATTTCCTCAGGGTGTAAATTGTTATGTTATGCTTGTGGTTTCTAGAAATGATTGTAATTCGATGTGGTATCCCATTTTGTTAAAAATTATCGGTAGTATTTCTTCTCCGAACAAACATCAAACTGCGTATTTCATATATTTTTGGAAAGCGAGTTGCTGTTTCAATCAACTATTTATTCAAGGAATAACTACAGTCAATTTTTTCCCTCTGCTCTTAGGGTAATGTTATTTCCACCCCTGCAATAAAAGGGACCATCCTTCCTGGTATTACAAGGAAGAGTATCATTGATGTTGCTCGAAGTCAAGGCTACCAGGTATGTCGGTTGGTTACATGAATGTCTTATTGTAGTTTGTGACAAATTTATGTCTGGGTTGTTTGTTATATAGTGTTGTGTAGGAGCTGGTTGGAATTTTACACTGGTGTTTTGGGATAGAGTTTGAGATATTGTGGAATCTCTTGTATCTAATAAGTTGCATTACAGATGACTACATGTTGATGATTAAAGCACAGTATCCATTTTACTCAACTTGACATGTGTCTACTCCGTGTTGACAAACCAAAGCTTGCTCATAAAATATGTTGAATGTGTTTCAAACCTAGTTTAGCCATAAGTTCTTACCAATGTAGCTTTCTGGTGCTGGTGATTATCATGTTATGGAAACTTTGTCATTCAATGGTTGTTTTAAAGCTTCCAAACTTCTTGTTATAATGTTGCATCATTGATTCACTTTTTGGTCTGATGGCATAATTGTCTTCCAGGATGGAGATTTATCGTTATGTTGAATAGTCCAATTTCATTTATAGAAGCATCATGTAGTGTTTGCTGTTGGTTAACACATGGACATTGTTGTTGACCACAGGTTGAGGAACGCCTTGTGGCTGTAGATGAGTTGCTTGATGCTGATGAAGTTTTCTGCTCCGGGACAGCTGTGGTTGTATCACCTGTAGGCAGCATCACATTCAAGGGCAGAAGGTAAATTTTGTGCAGTGGCTGTTAATTACGTTCTCTCTTTTATAAATGCTGTTAAATCTTCTATCTTAAGATGCAAAATTCCTGAAACTTTGGAGTCATGATATTTGTTTCTGTTCTGTGAATTTCCATGAATTATGGTACTCTGTTACGTCCCTTGTTCGAAAGCAGGTTAAAGCTTTTTCCTTTTTTCTGCAGGGTGTCTTACGGAGAAGGCGGTGTCGGTGTCGTCTCTCAGAAACTATATACTGTTCTTACCAGACTACAGATGGGGCTTATAGAAGACACAATGAATTGGACTGTTGAGTTAAGTTAGTCGCACTTAGTCAGATCCTGATTTTAATTCTGAACTACAAAGAGGTAGCATAAACTCTATCTCCATCATCTTGCGCTTGAAACTTTCAGATTAGCCAGTCTTTCATGTTGTATTTATCTCAAATAAATTGTAGATAGTGTTTTAAGAATGGTATTAATGTTCAACATTCAGAACTTGATTAGTTTTTGCCGTTGGAACTGCATGTTTGTTGATTCTGCAAGAATATCAAATTAATGTTAGAATTTCAGTTTGATGGTTATATTCCTGATTTCTTGTAACTAAAGAAGGCATATATTCATTAAAAATTGATGTTCATTTTGGCGTTTAATACTAAAATTAAGTTATGATGCAAACGTTAAGTATGAAAATGGATGAAAAAAAGATTAGACGAAATATTATACTTTAAAAAAAAATATTAGACCTGAAAATAATCCTTATTACTCAAAACATGGATCACTTTCGTTTGTTATGTCATGAATGTCGTGGAGTTCACTTCTAACCCTTTTCTTCGATAGTTCACCCCTTATTTTAATACCTTTGTGTGACCAATTGGTTCAAGTATAAAATCTTGCATTATAACTGAATCCTGTTCATACCACCGATCTAACAAAATGACTTGTTATTACTGAGCGCGTAGATCAACTAGCGTGAGGTTGTTCTACCTTAACCAGAGATCTCGAGTTCGAGTCTTGGTACGCAGTTGCGTTAAAACTCTGTTGGGTGAGCTTTGTCGCACTTGTGATTCTGCCCAGCTCGAACAAGGATTAATCTGAAGTGTCATGATACTTCATGGTTCAGATCAAATAAAAAAAACAAAATGAATTGTCAAATAACAAATGGTGTTCATCTCTAGTGTCTTTAGTATAGAATTGAATGGCAACTTACTTCAAACGTAGACGAGTTTCTAAAGTAGGAGAAATAAAAAAATGTAGAAAGTTTTAGACATATGAAGTGTGAAATTTCCAATGTGGTTGGTTTGCTTTGAAGTCTCCTTAGAGCAAATAAAAATTGTTGAGTGGAATATATTTTAAGAGTGGAATGGATGGTTAAATCTGTCATGAAGATGTAATGCAGCTTCACTATAAAGATGGGGTTTGGAAAGTTGAAGTCAGAGTTGGTTCGGTCTAGGAGTCAGTATGGATGTGGAGTTGGTGAATTGTAATCGTACAGCGATTTTTTTATCAAATATTATTATTCACAACATAAATATTATAAAAATTATATTCATATCATTTATATCGTGTCTAATTGTATATTCATTAATCATACTTTCAGTTAAGAAATTGTCAACTCCACTATTGTCACTTGAAAAGTTATCATTGATGATCTTACGATTAGCATTTGCCGCGAAATTAGGGAATGTTACTTTCTCTTGAGGCGTTTTTAAAATCCTTCAACTTTGATTTCAGACTTATTATTTTTTTCCCGTCAAGAAAGCAAGTCAAGATAGTAGAAACTAGAAAAGCAATAGCAGCACTAGAGACTGGTCCGATAAAGAGAGCACTAACATATTAACCTTCATTAAACAAATGGTGTGAAAGCCTCTTTTCATTTAGACTTTCAATGCTAACAAACCTTCATCTGGTTTTTTCTGTCTCATATATTGCTTCTTTTGACCTTTCTCCTCCATTTTTTCCTCATTCTGATAGCTTTAAAACTTACAGCGTTTCGTCGCCAAAAAAATGAAAACGCGTTGCCGATTATATAACCTGCGAAGTTGTAGTAGTCAAATTATGGGAATAGAAGGGGCCATGCTCATTCCAAGTACACTAAATGGGCCCGTCCCAAGTCGTGCACGTTCTTTCAATTTTAACATATATCACAAAAGCTCGTAGGCATTTGGTTCAGTGGTAAGGTTTGTTAACATCTATTTGAAAGGTTTAAGGTTCGAGTCTCGTTGGCGCTCGTTTGGTAAGTATACAGCGTTAACTGTCGGTATCCAGAGACAATTCCTTGTGGGCTTCTTTGCCTTGGAGATGGACAAGCCCGGTCCTCCTCCTAAATTAAAAAAAAATGTACCAAAAAAAATATACCACAAGAATATTGATAATAACTTAAATTTTTATTTAGTATTCTAAAATCTAGATAATTTTTATATGAATTCATAGATTTTATAAAGGAAAATTCTTCTTATTTTTAATACATTATTCTTGTCATGATCAATAATTACCCCTTGAAATAAATTTAAAAATAACTAATTACAACTAGTTTTAACTAATGTTTTTACTATAAAAACTATATATCATAAACAAACTATCAATCAATCAAGCTTATCTCCTAAAAAAACTTTATTTTTCATATGAAGTAGTAACTAGCTACCTTGGTTTTTAACACAAACAAACTTTCCTCTCTTAAACGCTAGTCAGTCTAATCTCGATGCTAGAAAATGCTAGCAAGTGAGAAAAAACTAAAATGGCAAAACATATGAAACTTAAAAATTGCATATATTAATTCTTAAGAGGGTTTAAAAGTCTTGAAAGATGTATAAAATGAGGTGATTTCTGGTATTTATAGGTATTTCATCTCTTCAATGGACAATTATGAATGATTTATTTTACGCCTCTATATATTTTTATATGCTTCGATCGTATACAAGAAATATCTACACATATCTACAAGTTTTTAGAATACTTTACATATAACTCGAATATATCTAATGTTTTGGGACATTCTACATGTATCTACGATATTCTAGAATATTTTTCAATTTTTCAAAACTTTCCGCACATATGTTCTATATTCTAAAATAATTCTGAATACCTCTCGAATATTGTAAATATCTATATGCTTCTACAATTAGCTGAAAATTCTAAATATTTTTAGAACGAACGTACTTTACGATGCATCACATTACTATCAAGGGTTTTTTCATGAGTTGAGTGTATATCCAGCTGATTTACTGAATATAATTATGTATGAATAAATCATTATTATTACATTTATTTATACCTATATTGCAGAAAAAAATCTACAAGAATGTCAAAGATTTAATTTACAATTACAGCTGTTTTACTCCTATAATGGAAAACAAAAATTTTAACTCGTTGTCTTTCTGATAAATCAGCAAATCAACATCAAAGCATAAATATAATTGACTCTATAACACAATCAATTTCTTGGGATGTTGTTTTTTGTTGCTTTATAAAATTTAGTTACATGATTAGTTGGATAAAATTCGAGAATTCCACAATATTTAGATGAAATTTTTATATTTTATATTTAAATGATAATTTATTTTTGTATAAAGTAAATGTTTATGAATGAGTTAAATTCAAATTTAATAAAATATTAAAGCTATTTCTAAACCACTTATCTTACGTTGCTGATTTGGTCGTGACTTGTAAATCTCTATTACATTTTGATGACAAAGAAAGGAACGACAAGATTATCAGCCACTCTTAATTAATAATACAATTTCAACAATAGAATGGATGATTTAGAAGGTTAATGTTGTCGTTTGAAATCCAATGATATGTTTTTTTAATCAAAAAGGGGACCAGAAATTTAGCATGAGTCAGAAAATTTTCACTATTCTAGATCTCCAAACTTGCCAAAAAGCATTCTTTCATATATACATATTCATAAACTTTAATATGAACACAGGATATATCTACAATAATTTGTAGAGACAACTTAATATGAAATATAGAGACAAAATCTATTTAGATAATGTAAGATTCTTAATACATCAATTTAATTCAAATAGGGTTAAATAATAAATGAACCATAGATAATTCAAGACCGGTCATAACTCTAAATCATTGTACTATGGTGACTCCGATACCATATTAAATTTGGACTTAACTACCATGAGCCAAGGATGAAAACAAGGGGACGCGAGGGTATCGGTCATCCCCCTAGTCGTGCAAACTACTATAGTCGTTTTCATTTTATCGTGTATTTTTTTTGTAGCATCCTCCTTAATTTTTTTCTTATACTATTTTCAACTTGTATATTTTTGTTCATTGAAAATATTTCTGATTCTATCACTGACTCATGTATTGACTCATCAACCTTTTCTTCCATTATGTTTCGAAGATATATAGTTTTTTCTTATCCATCTAACTTAACTCCGTTAGTGTTACTTAATGGAAAAATATAAAAGCATACCTCATTAAAATCTCAAATCTTCTAATCTTGCCTGCTTAATCCAATGATCCTTTTCACCTCTAAGAATAATTATCTTCCTTAACAATTTTTACTAGTAGGCATTCATGCTAAGCTAGTAGCACTTAACATCACAAATTTACACTTCAAATTTTAATATAAAAAAGTATTTTAATTAATTAATTTATATTTTAATTTAATAGTTTGAAAATAACAAGTCCAAATCACATAATTAAAAGAGTCAACGTGAATAGTGAAACTCCATTTCGTTCATCAAATGTCATGATCAAAAAAGTGCCTCGAGAAGGCATATAATTGCCTTGAGAAGAATGAAAGTCTTAGCTGTGTTCAGTACTTCAATTAAAAATAAACCAAGAAACAACTGTTTCAAAACTAAGAAAAAACCAAAACAACTCGAAGATAACACTAAACTAAAACAAAACCAGTGAAAAATGATGGTGGTTAGGGACGGATTTAAGGAAGAACCAGTGGAAAATCGTGTCTCTATCAGTTTCGACAAAAAAAATTATAATAGAAGTTATGTTAGTTCGATTATGAGCAATGTTCCCACTGATTATGAGTATGTTCTCACCGACTATCGTTAAATCTGTCCGTTATGAGTTATAGTTATTTATTCGTCAAACTCGATATCCTACAGTAATATTTTTCCGATATGTTGGCCTACAAAGAAGACCGTTTCGTTTGTTACGTGTTGAAAATGCAGTATGACCAAAACCATTTGTAAAAAGACCCCAAAAAAGTGATGAAACAAGAACAGTTTTCCCTGTACATAATCTCCAGAAAATCTCAGTCAATTAAATTAGTCACCAAAGAAAGAAAATGGAAATCAAGATTATGAATATTTTATAAGATACCGCCATTGACATTTTGGTTTCTTCCATATCCAGCTCAAGTCAAGTCGGCTATTTGCACCATTATATGACCATTATTATCCTTTATGATTAATAAAAAATTAAACCAATTAATTGTTGTTTATGTTAAAGCATAAAAGACAAGCAACAAGGTCTAATTTTGTGACTCACTTGATGTGACTGTGAGACTTCAATTCCTTGTTTGTCGTTAGCACTATATATATTGAATGCTTTGTTAGTATCAATTTGCTTTCATTTCATGTGCCTTTCAATGCATATGATTTGGGACCCTAAATGTCACAATGTTTCATTGGGTTATGACATTTAATTATTTGATTAACATTTACTCTCTTTCTTCTCAATTTGATAGGCAACAATTCTATTTATATTGAATGTCTTAATGTATACTTTTTTCGTTTTAAAAGACTGTCACAAAATAATACTTTAAATATCTAAAAACCTAATAATCATTGTTTCTTTATACATTTTTCAATATATTAATGATATCAAGTGGAATCCTCAATTACTGTATTTGATTTACTCATAGTCTTGTCATTTTTCATGTTAGTCTTATCATCTTATGGGTTATTTAACTCAAATAGTCTCAAAATTATCATAGTAAATCAGTAATTTACTTTTTTAATAATAGTAATAAAAAAGAATAATGATTTTTTGGAACAAAACAAGCATATAAAATTCTACTTTTATTCATATCATTTATTGTTTAAAAGTTATTTTATTATTGTCGAGTTAATGACATTCTTATATTCTTAATACAAATTTATTCATTCAAAATCAAATGCATACCATCCAATTAAAATAACTCTTTAAATAAAGATAATATTGTAAAACCACATAATAATTACTTCTAACAATTAGTTTCTTAATTTCTATAATTGTCCAAAAATTACATATCAATATAGGACGGAAAGAGTATACATGAAAGATGATCATTTCAATTGATATACTTGGTTTTGTTGAAATTATGAAGGAGTGATTCAGTGATGTTCCAAGATTCTGCAATTTTTTCCCATATGGTTGGCTATTTCTGGTTACCAAACTTAACAGAACAACTTGAAACATACGGATAGTAAGAATATTTGAGCAGTGACTTTGACTGTGATATTACCCTTCTAGAATTCCTGAAATTTTACCTCTGATTTCGACTTATATGAATTACTTACAGCGAAAGGGAAACCATAAAAGGTTGAAAAGTTAAGAAATGCTATAGTATTCACAATTGTTTTCTTTTTAATTTCTTGCTTAAGTTTGAAAGATCTTTGAATTTCAAAGCAATCTGCACTTAATGGTATGATAAGCTTATAATTACAAAGGTATTATTTGGTCGAAATTACAGGGAATTGAGGGTAATTCTATCTTAATTTACCCACCTTTTATTCACTTACACAAACACTTATAGACACACGTTATTTTCTTTATTAACTAATGGGGTATGAGCTAATTTTGAGATATCTCAGTGGAGTTTTGAGATATGTTAGCAATCTTGGAAAAGTGGTCGAGACATTTTTTTTGAAACCAGTAAACCGATTCCATTAATCAGAATCTAAATCGGCTGCAATAACAACAACAATACAACCAAGGGTATTAAGATTCCAAATATAGCAGTTTAAGAATGAACTCGTCACTCGTGTCAGAATATGAGAGATCGAATTCGTAGAGCATCTCACAAATTCAATTCGTACAAAACAGGGAGTTGTGAGAATAAGAGTACAATCCTGAACAAGCATCTTAGTCGAGACATCCTTAAGTTATACATGTTAAAGACATTCCCATGCTATATTTAAAAAGCGGAGAAATTTTTTCTCAAAATTCTAGCTATTATCTTTAAGATTGTGAAACCAAGAATATGATAGGAGCTTCTAATATGTGAAGAGAGCTTATG
This sequence comes from Breynia disticha f. nivosa, assembly GCA_948193385.1. Taxonomy (NCBI): domain Eukaryota; kingdom Viridiplantae; phylum Streptophyta; class Magnoliopsida; order Malpighiales; family Phyllanthaceae; genus Breynia; species Breynia disticha. Next base: position 12,993 of record CANYCX010566082.1, read on the forward strand.
ATTGTAGTTGTTGCAAGAGTTAATAGAGTTTTTGTAAGTAATTTCTTTGACCATTCTTTAATGATTGTGAATATGATTGGAGATTCGTGCAAAAAAAGAAAAAACAATTGAGCCAAAAACAATATGATGAACTGTTAGGCGTATGGAAAGTGATGAAACTTCAATTAGAAAGGGATAATATCAAGAAAAGTTTGCTTGATACACATTAGGGTTTACATTCTAAAATTTAAAGGAAAAAAGTCAAATTAGAATTAGCGAATTGTACTATCAGAAGCGGCCAGTTCATGGTCCGATTTTAATTCTTATAAATTTTAGAACCGTAAACCGATTTACACAATTGTATTTTTTTTCATACGGTTGTTTGTGGTATTATTTCTTGAAAATATATAAGAAGATGAATTTGATAAAAAAAATATCAATATGAGCTTGTTTGAAATAATGAAAAATCAAGAATTTAATTTTTTATTGTTCAATTTTTGAAAAAAAATTTTCAGGAATTACAAATGCTTATTATGAATTTTCTTATTGTTCAGTTTTGGAATTAGAAGATCATTTAATAAGGTAAATGATTTCCAAAGAAAAAGTAAAAGCTTTCATGTGCATAAAAGAAGTACATAAGAAAATTAATAGAGAAGAAAAAGCAAATTGGACGGATTCTTGATCCCCATGACATACAATAAGCAGTCATGACTAATGCATGCATGGATTCGTTCCTGGAAGCTGCCCATATGCTTGCGCTGCCCTGACGTCTTCTTCCTCACAAGCATAAACTTTAATTCATTCAGACTGGGCACCCAGTTTTCATGTGGAAGCATTCAACCATGACGTTTCTTTCACTTTATCTTCACTTTTAATTTCACGGCTAATATAATTTATTATTTTTGTGTTATATATATTTATTTTTCGATATTTATATTTTTTTAAATAATTGTAGCGATAGATTGGAGTTTTTCGAAAATCTTATGAGATTATGCATTAAGTAGTGTAAGAAATGGAGCAAGTTGGTAGAGAGAGAGTAGGATGATTAGTTAGTGGCTTCATTATGTGATGGAGATTCTGAAGACACAAAGACAAATGAGAAAAACCTTCTTTCACTATTCTCCCATTTCCAATTTATCCATTATTATATTCGAGCTTATGAAGAAAAGATTGAAGGCCTTTTCTTCACTTTCTAATTTTCTTCTCATTCATCCTCCTTTTTGAAACTTCTCTCTAACCCTCCATGTTTTCTCCTTCTCCAGCTATTATGCGTTCTCTCTCTCTTACTTTAACTTCTATATATATAAAACATTATCGTTAGCATTATTATCAAAAGGAGGTATCATCCAAGAAAGAGAAGCAGCATAGCTACCTGTCTAAATCTTCTTTTCAAAACAGCAGAAACACAAATAGAGACTGTAAACATGGGGAGGGCTCCTTGTTGTGACAAAGCCAACGTCAAGAAAGGGCCTTGGTCTCCGGAGGAAGATGCTAAGCTTAAGGCTTATATTGAAGAACATGGTACTGGTGGTAACTGGATTGCCTTGCCTCAGAAAATTGGTATGTATTTTATTATCCTTCAAATCCAAACTTCCACTTTCTCTTTCGCATTCGACTTCTTAGCGCTCGAGTTGATTCCAGTATTAATTTGGTTATAACGTCGAATGATCTGAATAGTTCTAATCCAAGTTTCCATTACGTATGATGTACATGTATGTATGTAGGTCTTAAGAGATGTGGGAAGAGTTGTCGTCTTAGATGGTTGAATTATCTCCGACCGAACATCAAGCATGGAGGTTTCTCAGAAGAAGAAGACAACATTATTTGCAGCCTATACATCAGTATCGGAAGCAGGTATGTACATGTGAAATTAAAAACGTGTATACAGGTTCATAAAACAATGATTTATTGAATTATACGAGCTAAAATGATTGTGTACATGTTTGGAAAATGTCTAGGTGGTCTATTATTGCTGCTCAATTGCCTGGAAGAACTGATAACGACATCAAGAACTACTGGAACACAAGGCTCAAGAAGAAGCTTATGGGAAGGCAGAGAAAAGAGCAACAAGCCCGGCGAGCCTGCGTGAAACAAGAGATTAAGAGAGAAACCGAGACTACTTTCATGGCTCCTGGAAATGTCATGATGAGTAGTAATCAACAACAAACACATTACTGGCCTGAGCTTCCAGCAATCATGCCAACTATGGTGACTAATACCATACCAAACCAATTGGATAATAATCTTAATTTCATGGATCAAGAATCTATTAGGCACTTGCTAATCAAGCTTGGAGGAAGATTCTCGGAAGATCACCAAGTGCACCAAGATCAATCAAGCTTCATCAACACCAGCTATCAAGTTATTGCTGATTCATACTGTACACAAGAACAAATATACGCGAGCTCTACAAGCATTCTTTCTTCACCAGCTACCATGAATTCAATCGACAGCACTAGTACTAACTACAGTGTCAATGGAGGCGGTCAAATGATGGTACAAGGAATTGAAAACTTTCCGATTGAAATTGATGGCTATGTTTACGGAAATAGTGGTCAAGAACTAGAGGGATTGGAGAGCTTGTATGGTATGGATCAGATCGCCAATGTCGGCAATACTGGGACCGGCACAAGCACTACTTCTGCTGAAAGTAGCAATTGGCCGGCGAATATGAGCAGTTTGATTTATGAGCATCAACTTGTTTCTGAGTACGGAACCAATTGCCTGCAAAGCATGCCTCAAGATTCACCCTTCGAAGATTCAAACCACCATCACTACTATGTTCCACAATAATGAGAGTATAACTAGGTTATATTATCTATACTTATGTATATGGGGGTGGTGTACATTTGTTTTGTAGGTTCCAAATTCAAAAGAAATTTTACCCTAATCAATTTAATCATAATCTTTTCTTCTTTGGAATTACAACTGATAATGTTAAGAGATTTCATGCTCTGATACCATGTTAAAGTTTATGCGTACATGTATGATGTTTATAAACGATGTAGGTTGTGAAACGTTCCAATACAAGATCAATTGACTTGTATAAGGTCCACAATCTATGTCATTAAAAACCACCTAATATTCTCACACTTTTCCGACGTGAGATACATTTCTAACAGTCACGATTGAAAATCAATTGGAATATTCTATCTAAAAACACCTGTAAGGTTCTATATAATTGAAATGTCATTAGAAGAGGAAGACGAGAACTATGAATGTGAGTGAGAGATGCTGCAAAAAGCTTATCATATATTGAAGTAGTCCTCCTTGAAAAAGAGAACAGTGGAATGTAGAAAAGTAGCATTGACGTTTTGGCAGTGATATGGGTGGGATGTAGTAAGGTAGGGCATCAAAATGTGGCTTCATTCCCTTATTGTTATCTCCATGTCTGCAACAACATTTGAGAACTCACATGTGTACATCTCATGTAGTTCCAACTAGAACATAAGTGAGATCCCAAGTTCTTATTTGTTTATGTTTCTGTCAGATTCATGTTGCCATCTTCGAGTATCTTCTTGAAAACTACTGATTAATAAGATCTCTAGTCCAATCTTTATCGTCAAATTGTTGCGTCAATGCATTATCCTTTATGTCAATCGAACATTGTCTTGGAATTTTTTTTTTCCATCCGAAATTATATGCATAATCAATATTTTGATTTGATTTAGATGATATGATTAACTTTGTATTATTTACATATTTATGGTTACATAACCAACCGATTATTTGGTCACGAAACTATGAATGCATCGTTGCATCTTTATAATTTTATGTTTAGGTTTTCCAGTTGCATTTGTGTTTTTACAAGAACAAGACATATTTTTAACACAAGGTATATTCTAGTACTGTTATCTTCTCTTTTCTTCCCAAATTGATAGACAACATTATAAATATATTCTTTGAATATTTATAGATAGTATTTTTTTTACTTTTATATTATTGATTATTCTAAAAGTAATCTCTATATTGTTTAAATTAATTTTCATTTTTTAAAGAGATTTATTTTATCTAAATATTTATCAATTAAAATAGTTTGTTAAATAAAAATAATATTATAAAAATATATAATAACGATCACATACAACTAATTAAACTATTAGTTTGTTTATTCCCTCTCTAATTATGAGAGAAGATTTCTCTAAGTTAGAGAGAAAATTAATTTTAGTGTATTACTAATTAAAGGGCATGTTTAAATAATAATTATTGTATGTTTATGCAAGCTTTTATTAGAAGCCCATCTATGCAAAAACAATATCAGAGTGCAGAAAGCTTTAAATCAGCCAAAACTACAATTGTTTAGAGATTAAACAAAGAAATCAAAGACAAATTAATTAATAATTTTCTTTACACCATACGAAGACTTTTGTTGAGGAAGAAATCATGTCAACAATGAATGACACAAATTTCGAGGAGCAAAAGCAATTGAATGTCATAAGCATATGTTCTGGCGAGTCAAAAAAGTTTGCACTAAGACAATAATATTGACAAGGTCAATACATATTGTAGCCTATATTCATATAGGTGTTTTCCATGATCAAGAAATTTCAGTCAATCATTTGATTTGCTATCTGAGCCAAATGAGGGAACCAAAATATAAAATATTGGCAGCAACAAATTTATAAAACAACAATATGGAAGAAGAACTATCGCAGAACAGTGCTTCTGCAGGTATCATCACTATATATAACATTTATCAGTTGGATATTATTTTCGAAACTGAAGCTAAATTATGATGAATTTGGATATATTATTGAGATGGTTTGATACAGACGGGTACCTAATCGTCCGTAGGTTGATCTTATCAAGCATTTCATCACAGTTTTGATCTTCTCAACTGTGATCATTTGAATTTCATCACTGTTGTTCGCACGACTAAGTTGTGAATCCAACCATGATGTAAGAAAAGTAGCCTTTGATCTTTTTTCTGCACGTCAAGACTGTTTCCTCGCTGTTACCACCCTTTTCTTGCTGAAATATTTTGTGAGGGAGGAAAATAAATATCTTTTTTTAGTAAAAAAAGAATGATAAATCCATCAAAATATATCTCTGATAGGCAATCCATAAATCCATAATAAAAATAATAGTCTTTGGTT
>CANYCX010566135.1:0-11094 GCA_948193385.1 Breynia disticha f. nivosa
AAATCATACTCACACACCATTCAAGACCCAATCAAATTGACTATAAATATAACCTCACTAGGGCCCAAAGAAGCTTACCTAACCGACGATGCTTCGGACCGAAACTAGGGTTAGAAAACCCAACTCGTTACTTTTACCAAGCCACTTTCAAACACCGATTTTAAGTACCTAAACAAGGAATTAACACCAGAAATGGTTACCATTGGGTAGTATACCCATCAAGCTTTCCAACAAGCCATAATTCACCAAAATCGGAGCCCGAACGAATGAATTATTGCGTCGGAAAGTTGGGTACTTTGGAAAAACGGGATTTAAGGAAATTAAGATGAGAAAACTTACCAAATCGAGAACCTAAATCGAATCTACAACTCCCAAACACCAAGATTCGGTAAGATTGAAGGTTGGCTAGGGTTTTGAACTCTTAAAATTGAATTTTGAAAGAGAGAGAAGTGAGAGAGAGTGAATAAGGAGGGAGATAAAGAGAACATATATATATATAGTTTTGGCTCGGGACGATTTTGGCCCGGGCTCTGTTAATTCACTTTCCTTCATATTTTCTCTCTCCCAATCGACGTAAATACTTTGATTTTTATTTCACACTTAAATTTACATCCTTTATCGAATTATTAATTCAAACATTTTGCGAAAATTTCCTCATATTTTATTAAATATTTAATTAAATTCCTAAAATTAACGAAAAATGGAGGCGTTACACGATGCATTGTGTTTTATGGTGACTTGTGCAGAGCAGCAGTAGTGTGTTTGGGACTATACTTTTTGAGGTTGCTAGCAGTGCGATACTTGGATCGAGGTCGAGGCTCCTAGCATATCGTTTACACTCTTTTGCATTTTGTAAATTCTATACAAACATTGTTAGTATAGATAATTGATACATATTGATACATGCATTGTTGTAAACCATAGACATAGTTTCCACAAACTTGTTAATTTTTATGTACTTTATCACTGGCCGAGGTTTGAAATGAATGCATGATACTACTGGTTTCATTTTGGTTAGCATGTCAAACCATTATAAAAAAATGGTCGACAAATTTCTAATTTATTCAAAATGAACTTTGCGAAATTGAGCGTCACAAGACTGAGGTTAGGACTTTCTTCTGATGGTGCTCAGGAGGTGATATTGGGTCTTTTAGGTCGGCTCCTTAGCATTGTTTTGGGGTTTTCTTTATTTACCCACTTTTGTACATCTATACAAACAATAGTATAGAAAATGATTTACATACCATGATTTGTAATTCATTGATCATGCTTCCGCATTTACTTTACCTATTTTGTATACGACCGAACTTGGTCAAACTTTTAAAATGAAATGTATTTACATGTCTTCCTTTTATTTGCTTATTAGTTTAAAGAAAAAATGGTTACCAAAATTGTGTTAATTATTAAAAAATGAGTTTACGAAATTTGGATGCGGCACTTTATTAATATTCAAATTCCATTGACTTGTTATAGCATTCATTGTCCTATCAATATCATCTCTCTTTCATGGTTATTGCTTTTCATTTTGTTTTAAGCATGAAATCAACCTAAGCACCCGTTCCTCGGCAGATCGATCCTGGAAGTCAAACTTTTGCGGTTAAAACTGCCACTAGTGCACTTGCTAAGAAAAATCGTGTCACAAATACAAAGAATTTGTACTCACAACATTTATGAATATTAGCGTGCCCTCAACAAGATCATAATGTTCTTCCGTTGTGGTAACGAAATTCGAGGTTAGTAGTCCAAACTTTTTATTTAGTTAGTTAATTAATTAATTACTTGTATGTGTGTTATATATTTCTTTTATTTAGATTAATTTTATTTTCATAAAACTAAAGATTTATTTGTTAAGATACTAGGAGTATTGATCTAGTCTAACCATTAGTGTAGTGTTTATGAAATGATAAATTTACTTATTAAAAAAAATGTCCACTTGATCTTTTTATTTTAATTTTTTATGACTTTACTTATCACATCCTTTATATTAAGGTGAGCAATTGTCGGTTTGATCAGGTTGAGAGATAATTTTCAGACCAAATTAATTATGGCTGGTTGAAAAAATAAAAAACCAAACTAAACTAATCATTTCTTACAAACCAAACCAAAGCTTCTAGCAGTTTGAATTTATTGGTTTGGTAGATTGAAAAGTGTTCCAATTTTCAATTCAATCCTTTCAACATGCCCTATTTTTACTTTTAATAATATTATTTTTTTAATTATAATATGTTTACTTTTTAATACTAAAATAATAATTTTATATATAACATTATAAATATTAATTTTATATAATGGTTGGTTTGGTTTGAATTCGGATTGAAAATTCACCAACCTGAAATCAAACCGCACATGACGGGCTGAAAAAAAAATCAACGCCAAACCAATCTGCTAACCTAAAAACAGTGAAAGTGATCTGGTTCGATTTGGTTTAAGTTGTCGATTTGATTTTTTTTTCTCATCACTACTTTATATAATTTTATATATTTTAGAGGCAATATAGTTCACTCTTTTAAGATCAACTCCAATCCACACTAAATTGGCGTGAGTGGAGTGGTGATAGAATAGGTGGAGGGGTTGGAGATGAACTCCTTCCCTACTCAATTTTATTGGGGTGCGGTAAATAGGCGTAGCCCTGTTGGGTTATGCCATCTTTTTATTTTTTTTGATTTTTTTTCTTTTTTTTTGAATTATATAAATTAATTTTTTTAATTTTTAAAATATTAATTAAATATATAATTAATATTAAAATTTTTAAAATAATTTTCATATAATAAATAAATAATAATGAAATTAAAATTAAAAATTATTTTAATTTAAATATAATAAGTATAACAATTAAATAATAAATAATTAATTTTTAAAAAAGATGAGGAAAATAATTTAACAATTAAATTATGTTTTAATATTTTATTAATATTTAAATAGTATTTTATACGTAAAATAATTATATTAATTACTTAATTGTTAAATTTAATTAAAAAAAATTATATATAAATATGCTTTAAATATTCTTTTTAGTGATAGAAATAGAGTAAAACTGATAGGAGTGAAATATAATACAGACTGTAGTTTAAACATACTCTTTTTAAGTACCGGTGCCGTCTAACATGAAATGAATCAAGTGTACCTTAATACACTGCAGACGAAACGGTAAAGCAGCAATTTTTCACACTTATGGGGAAATCTAGTGATTTAGGTTCAGGTAGTGAGAGTGAGAGTGAGAGCTCCGAGGAACCAATCTCCGATGAAAATAAATGCGAGAAGAAGGGAATGCCGGAGTATGAGAAACAGAGGCAGTCAAGAATGGCTGAGAATAAAGCAAGAATGGAGGCTTTGGGTCTCCACAAAATGGCCTCTGCTATAATGGGTTCGGCTCAGAAATCGAATTCTGCTTCAAGGTCTCGTGTGCTTAAAGGCAAACGTAAGGTTGGCGGTGATGACGATGATGTGGATTATACACCCAATGTTGATGATAATGATGACGACTGCCATGATGACGAAGACGAGGAGGGGGATGAGGATTTTGTTGTCCGAAAATCCTCCTCCAACTCACGGAGAAATAAGGTAATGGAAGTCCTAATCTTGGATATTTTGGAGTGTTTAATTGAATTGAATTATTTTGGCTGTTGTCAATGCATATGCTTTTTGCTTGTGATGCTGATGAAATTTTTATTCATATAGAACATTAGTGAATTAACAAGATGGTATATGTGTTTTATGCAAGTATTTTCTTCTTCCTGCTTTGTGTCTGCTGAGTCAACTGTATAGAATGAATTGCTGGTTTTTTTTGGGATTGGAACAGTCTTGTGTATTTGAGAGGCTTTTGTTGAGTTGAATTCATCTAGAACATTAGTGAGTTCATTATTTGAAAGGTGGTGGAAGTGTTTTATGCAATTATTTTCATGTTGTTCCAACTTCTTTTGTCCTTTGAGTCATAATGTAAAATCAATCTCATGTTTATTTCTTCCATTGGAGATTTGGAGTAGAATTTTTGTTCTACGATTTAGGACTGATTGATGTACGTTGCTAGCTCAATTCTAAGTCAGTATGTTCATTGCCAGCTCTGGGATCAGTGTGCGGGAAAGGTGAGACATTGATGTTATTGGATTGAAATAAGGATAATCTTATAGATTCACAAGAAGTATCTTCACATATTATTCGTTTAAGTTTGATTGACTGTCAGGTGCCATCAATCAACAATTCCTCTTTGCCGTTTGTATTGGCTTTATAAGTGCTTTTGTGGTAATCTTCTACTTCAGGTTGACAAAAGAAGTCCACAACTTAAGAAGAAAGTCTCGGTTCGAAAGCCCCTCAACAATGAGGAATATATTGATGAAGAAGATCCTGATCTGATGCAGGTATATCTGTGAATCTGATAACGTTTTCTTTGAGTAGTAGCTGCCAATGATAATGTGGGTTTGTTGTTATTCCTAAGATGAATTTAGACTAATCATTACGCCTCGAAAACACAGGCAATCGCTATATCATTGCAAGAATCTATGAAAGACACATTCCCTGAAGGAAAAAGGGGAAGCGATCAACGTCAAAAGGATTCAGGAAAGCGGAAAGACAAAAAATCGGTGGCTTAGTGATCTTTTTGCTTTCTCCCTGTTGATATTCTGTATCATATTTGCGTCTCACTTTATAATTCCTTGCTATCGATTTTCTGGTCAACAGTTCTGTAGTCGAGTGAAGATGACACAGGATGAAGTAGACTTGCACTTTTATCAGTTGGATGGTAATTTCGTATGCTTTTGCATTCTGTATTTGTGAACACGAAGAGTGTTATATTAAATTGTTAATTACATTACCGTTAAAGATGTTACATGATGGTGTTAGTTTGGTTGCTAATGGCAATTTGATTCCATTGGCATGAATTGTGTAAAAGGGACCATAATTCTGCATTTTGTCGCTGAAACTGTAATGTTATGAGAAATTAAAAGCAATAGCTTCTGTTTCAAGACAAATGACCCCAACTTTTCCCCGTTTTGTTCTTACTAGACCAGTTTCTGTTTCTGTGATGACTTAACTTTTGCTCCTTGGGCATAAGATTTTGAATAAAAATAAAAAGAGGATCGCTGTATAGTTGTTTTTAAAGGTTTGACTCCACAATGCCTGTTTGTTTAATTATTATGTGATATCAAATGGTGTCAACAAGATGTAAACAGATGGTTATGCCTGTTGCAGAAGCAGGGAAAGGGTTCCTCACACTCAATGATCTAAGAAGAGTTGCGACTGAACACGATTTTATATGGACAGACAAAGAATTGACAGATATGATATATTTCTTCGATAGTGACAAGGATACGAAGGTTAGTTGCTCGAAAATGTTTTCACCTTTTTTTTTTCAATATTTTGTATGGTAGATATATCTTTTCCAACTACGTCAATGAATATGCTGAATAAAGTAGACTTTTGTGCAGATTGATATCATCTATGCTTAAGCATCACTCACTGACTTTGTGCAGCTAAATCTTGATGATTTCCGTAAGATCGTTGAGCGATGTAATATGATACAAGCACGTGCAAATTCTTGAGGGAACGGATTCAATATCCGGTTATCTATTGACAATTTTCCATCTATCTTAAGAATCAAAGCTTCGGCATTCATGATCAGCATTCTGGTCTGTTCCTTGTCATTGTCAGTCAATACTCAGGTTTTTGTTTAGACTAGCCTAGTTATATTCTAAATTGAAGAAATCTGTATTTTTATTTATCACAACAGGAGAATCCATATAGGAGAATCCTTGCATCTTCTCCGCCACGAAACTTGTTACAGAAAATTTTCAGAAAGTTGATGAAGGTAAAACGATGGCTTCTTATTTGGCAGGATTTTATAAACTATCCAGTGCTTAGTCTTTACCTTGTATGGCAACACTCCTGAGCCACTGGAGACGAAACTTGTACAGAAGTTTTATATCAAATCACAAGTCTGGACGCGTCACTAATATTTTGAACAGATTTGTGAAAGCTTGAACAGACAAGAAGAATATGCCCCTGCGAAATTGGAAGCCTTTTTTTTTCTAAGTTTCATTTATTTATTTCAAAGATAAATCGGTTACAGCGGAATTACATGCTTACTAAACACAGAAGAAGAAAATATATGGCAAATCATAAACGGGAGATTAGGATATCACATTAAATTCTCCATAAATGTCGCTGACAAATGCCACAAGATCATCAAAGTTCTCCCTCAACAATAAAACCTGCCTGAGTTCAGCACAAAGGATTTGGTCTTGTCAATGGCCTCACGCATTTGAGGTGTTCAATATTCTATAATTAATTTCCCATCGTTCAGCTAGGAATCTGAAATCGGATCGACCGGTAGACCAGTTGGTCCGGTCCTTTTCATTAGGTATCCCAAAATGATGCCAATCAAGCCAACAAGAATAACATATACATAAGGAATTCCACTGCCTCTTCTGCTAGATTGACGCCTCAACAGTTCCTACAAACGGAATGAATAAATCGTTAGTCATCTTCAAAAAAGTTCATAATGTTGGTATTAACAAATCAATCAGGCTCAGCATAAAATAGCTTCATGCAATGAATTTCCAAAAAGAATTTTCATTACAAATTCTTCCATGGGAAACTGAAATACAAAGTCTTACGAGTTCTTGCCGAAGCTTCATGTTTTGCTGAATAGCCGAATTTTTCTCTTCAGTTAACTTGGAAATAAGAACCCTTGCCTACAAGACCAGGGAGCAAAGGGTATCATCAAAATCTACACAAACTTGTACACGAAAACCAATGTTAAATATAGACTGCATTGTGAAAAGTGATGACCACATGAATTGGATTACTAAATTAGAGATTCCAAATCATATCATGTTTCTGCAGCTGAATGACTACGAAGGTATCACACACGATAACAGATACGCCATAAAAATAATTACTCAACTGCCAATTTAAGGTCCAATTAATTAATGCTATACTGTGATTGCTAATACACTGGCCGGAGAATTGCACCAAAAGGTAAAATAAATACAAGAGTTAAAATGTGTTGACTCAAAACACACTTGAAACAAAAATTTCAAATTTGAATCCAAATCATAAAGTTTCAACAAGACGCATTTGTAAGCAGTCAAACAATAAATAATCAATTGTTTAAATCACATCAAGTAAGCAAAACAAGTTCGCAATCATCTGCGAAAATGGCTAAAGATGGTCCAAACCGTCATGAAATACCTAGAATCTAGTAGCAGAAAGGCAAAAAAAAAAAAGAGACAGAGAGAGAACCATAAAGGAGAGAAGGTACCTCGCTAGAGCTATCTTGAACATCATGTCTTCCAGTGTAAGCTCTTGAAACCTACATATAATTCCCAACCACAAAACAAAACCACCAAATATAGTAACACTAAATCTAGCAGATAGTGATGCAAGTAAAATCCAAAAGAAAAGTCCTAAATCTTGAAGTGAAACACTGTTTACTGTTTGTTCTGTGGAACTGAAGTTCACATTGTCTGAGAAAGAAACCCTAGGTGAAGAACCCTCCTCTGATTCTTCTCGAACTGGTGAAGGCGGACGAGGTGGATCAACATAAACAACTCTTAATTTCCACTCCTCAATTTGATGTCCTGCCTCCCTACTGAACTGAAAACAACAATGCACCGAACCATGTTACCAAACATAGTCAATCCAAAAAAATAAAACTTGATCACTACACATAATACCATTTCTGCAGTGATATCCTTAGGCGTTGCTCCGGGACTCGCAATTACACCCTGGACCAAGAACTTGACCTTGCATTGCCAATCAGAAGACACCTCCTTTTGCGCTTGCATTGTAACTATAATATCAAACAGCTCAAACTCGATCGCCATAACAAACCAATCTAAACAAAACAAACATTCAACTAGCAACAAAACCAACGAAACAACAATGAGAGAAACACACCTATAACATCACACTTAGACCTCGGAAGAACGATTCCAGTATTAGGTCTCACACAGTACTTCTTGGGATTAGTGGTCTTAACCTGAGGTTCAAACCAAACACAAATCACACGACAAAACATCATAAAAAGCTAATACATCATAAGACTAAGTAAAGTAAAACAAGTACCTTGAAAGCAACATAATGCTCAGTGTTGTTTGATATTTGGAGTAAACAAGGGATCTGCTTCCTCAATTCAACTTCACAAAAAAAATCGGCAAATTAACATCAAGATAAAACTAAAACAACTAAATGAAGATAATTTCTTCAAGAGAAAGAGAGAAGCTTTGTAAATGAAGTTTACAGGGAAAGTGGAGCTCTTGAGGCTCAATGGAGAGAAGATCACCGAGAGTCATTCGAGTGGATCAAGGAGAGTAAAGTGAGGTTGGTGGAGATGGGAGCAGGGAGAGAACGGTGAAAGAAAAAGTAAAGAAAGGAATGTTGGTAGTATGTTTCGGTTTCTTTTTTCTTTAATGTTGGGTTTGTGGAACCTAATCTTATTACTGCTGCTTTCTTTGGCTTGTGGAGTGGCGTCCGTGTTTATTGATACCTTTTTATTTTGACCGTAATATTGGAGTGCAGTGCGTTCTTTTTTAAGTTCCGGCCTCGCATCCCTAGGAGATGTAATTCAAATGTAGACATATTATGAGTGTAAATTATGTGAACTGCATCAATTAAATTTTAATTTTATAAATGAACTCTCTCTGGAGTCAAAATCCCTAAGAAATCGTGGCTACCCCCAGTTCCACCAGCGATCAATTGCCTGTGTGAACTCCAAAATCGTAACTTCATTTTCAAATAAACCTCAAGTGTTTTGCCATATTTTTTTTCTTTTAAGTCAACACAAAAACGTTCACAAGGAAAATATATAAAGAATGACGTGCATGCATTTCATTAAACCAGACCAAAATACAAATCAAATGTAAAGTATGCGGAAGCAAATGGTTTCGGTTTAAAATAATGCATGAGTCGTAGACCTATATTTTATGATGTATAGATATACAAAATGCAAAAGATGTAGTGTCCAAAAGTCCACTAGGAGCCGACCTATCCCCATGTATCACACCTCCTAGCGTCACCGAAAATACCGTCCCGACCATCAACTACTATTGCTCTGCACACATTCAACAGCAAAACAAAGGAGAGTATATAGAAATACTCAGTAAGTGAAACCCTATTATTGTTAAGCTGATGCGCAGGGGAACCTTTGGTCAATACGAGTGTGCTCGTGGAACACAAAGCCGCATTCGCACCTAAATTCCTTAATGGCTCACCGTTGTCATGTCACATACAATCTTTTAAGTGTTTTATATGTTAAGGAATTCATCCTAGAACATTAGCTTACTTTAGATAAACATTAGTACATTATTCGGGCCAAAACTAGGCTTTTGGACAAAAATAACGTATGCCTAAACCCTAGGTAACGTACGTTATGCTTCCACTCTTTTCAAGCTATGAATAACGTATGCCATAGATAGATTAACGTAGGTTTAATGTGCTAATGTACGTTATTTCCCACTATAATGTACATTAGGTTAAGTCAGAACCATTCTACCCAAAATTCTAAGTTCGTCCTTCATATATACACCTATCATCCAACACTTAGCACATCAAACACCTTCCTAATCACTCATACATACATTTCACACACACAAATCACAACAATGACCATTAAACACATGATTAACACACTTTATCAAGATCAAATCCACATTCATAAACATCAACATACACATCATTTATCATTTCCATAGCTCATACTCATAAACATAACTCACCACAATACTTATGCTCATACATATACATCATACTCGAAGTAACAACACCATTTATACACATACATCAAGCCACTTAGTTTATGATCATATTCAAACACCATTCCACATTTAATCCTAACAACACATATGATCATTCACACTTTAAGCATACCAAAATAACATCATGTTCATCAATGCTAATGATGAATGAATGCATTCGTGACAATGCTAATGCAAACACACGATGCATGCCCCGGGGTCTTAATTCATTTAACGTGCATGTGAGAGAATCCACTCTCATGGTTGGCAATTCCCCTTTAGTTTGAGCTTTCGCTCGATTGGCAATACTCCTTATAGTGAGCTCTTGCTCAATTGGCAATACCCCTTTATTTTGAGCTCTCACTCGATTGGCACACAAAGATGCTCATCACATGTACATATAACATGAGTTAATGAAATGTAACACATTTCACAAATGCCTTAGCCACACAATATCATCACCAAGCAACAATTAACATCATCTTTCATTCATATTTTAATACCAAATATCGTGCAATACTCAAATGCATTTCAATATATTATTGCATTCACTATTCACATCTTCTCATACTCAATGATACAAATATGGTGATCTCACATTTCATAACCCCGTTCTTATGCTCAATGTATCTCAAATCATCATTCCTTCATAGATCATAATTCATCGCATTTCTTTCATCATTTTCATCACATGCATGTTATGCTCAATAAGAATGCACAATGTCATGTTTGCACTCTCTTTTCATTACCCTCAAGGGTCAACCTTTCATATGCAATGGCCATTTCCTTTCTTTCATTTTCTCATTCTCATTTTCTCATTTTTCTTATTAAGGTTGATCAACCCAGATATTACACGCCAGAATAGCCAGGGCCAGAGCATGACAATATTTATTAATGGGTGCTTGTCGGAATAGCCAAGGCTAAAGTCTTATCCCTTCTCATTTAGGTGCCCACTGGAATCCCTTCTCATTTATGGATGCCCGCTGGAAGTACCCAATCAATGTTGGCATCACACAGCCAAGGTCTTACTCCTTCTCATTTATGGATGCCCGCTGGAAGTACCCAATCAATGTTGGCATCACCCAGCAAAGGTCTTACTCCTTCTCATTTATGGATGGCCACTGGAAGTACCAAATCAATGTTGGCATCACCCATCCAAGGTCTTACTCCTTCTCATTTATGGATGCCCGCTAAAAGTACCCAATCAATGTTGGCATCACCCAGGCAAGGTCTTACTCCTTCTCATTTATGGATGCCCGCTGGAAGTACCCAATCAATGTTGGCATCACCCAGGCAAGGTCTTACTCCTTCTCATTTATGGATGCCCGCTGGAAGTACCCAATCAATGTTGGCATCACCCAACCAA
>CANYCX010566360.1:0-12523 GCA_948193385.1 Breynia disticha f. nivosa
TATTTTTTTCTGACATTTAACAAAGTACGCAGGGTGGCTGTGAACTACGCGTAGTCGCTATGACACCGCGTCTTTTAGTACGCGTGGTGGCAATGACACCGCGTTCTTCATTCTCACTGCGCGTACTCGGAAAAATCCGAATTTTATTTTATTTTCAGTTTTTATCTTCCGTCAATCGAAAATTTACTTACCGTAATTATTTTCTTAACAATTAAACGTTAATTTCACGTTATTTTATTGACGAAAAAATTTTCAGAATGTTACAATGTAAATGTTGGCATGTATTGTATTTTGATAGGTTATTAATGAAATAGGAACAGGTTGTTTCTTATTTCTTTTATAACCTAAAACAGTTGTAAACTTTGACATACTGTTTATGAAAACGAGTTTGGTTTCATTGTCCTTCATTTATATTCTATATTGTTTATTATATTTTATTTAAAATCAAAACTTGATTTCCGGGTTCAGGTATCATTTTAGGAGGGAAGTATACACAAATGGTAGTTGAATTCGGAGGTCACAAGTAGCATCTTTCTTTTATTATTTAAAAAATTCACCATACATTTAAATTTAATTGTGTAACAACTATTTAAAGTTAAAATTTATTTTCATAATCAATCCTAACATCAAATTACAAGATTTAAACACAAAATAATTTAGCAATTTAAATCTTGTCGTGTCATTTTATCAATCAAATCACAAAAATCATTTAAAAATCTATGTTCATTGCAAAGTTGAAAAAAAAACGCAGGGAAAGAACAAATCAACAAGGCAAAAAAGAAACACAACAAGAAATCAGGGGTAATGCGTCACAAGGTTTGCGTCGAACTTTGACGTTAATTTCGTCAAACTTCGACGCAAACATGTTGACATGTGTAAAGTCAACGCAAGATATGTTTACGTCGAATGTCGATGTAAGTTTACGTCGGCATTCGATGTAATAAATCCTACGTCACATTTTGAAGTAAAGCTTTGCTGGAACAGTGACCCTATAACGTCGAGTTTCAATATAAAACTGAGCGTCGAGTTTCGATGTAAAGTGAGTTCTACCAGCAACATGAACAACCGACTGGTGAAGGGTATTATGTCGAATGTCGATGTTAAATATAACGTCGATGTGAAGCTCAAATTTTTTTAAAAATAACACGATTTTTTGCCCACTTTCAATATTATATCATAATATATGATAAAGAGATGAGACAGAAAATTAAAATATTATACAAATCCCTCGTGCCCAAATTTAGTTTAAAAAGACACATGCAGAAGTTGTAAAGAGTTTGGAAAACAAAACCAAACTATATAATATATGTACAATGTATGTACAAAAACAACATCTGAAAAACTGAAAACCCGAAGCCAGACCTCTCATCAATATCACAATCTGTCTCTGATCAACACAACTCCGATCCAAACGTAGCTACCTATGATCTACACAACATTTCAACATTCAAAGAGGGTGAGTATACAAATATACTCAGTAAGTGGAAGTTAGAATATTGAATAAATGAAGTGCAGGAGAACAACACAAGGTCGTGCTGGATGAACATGGGGCATGCTCATATCAAACTTCCCAGTTGGCATGTCATGCCAATTTCAACACGAGTCATGCTAGATCAACAAATTTCTAGGCAACACGATCGTGCCACCCTTGAGCATGAGGGTGTGCTCATAATCTGTCCCAGATTAGCCCAGCAGCACAAGACGTGCTGGTCAGCACGATGACGTGCTGAGCTTCTAACTAAACTCAACACTTAAACTTCAAACAAGTCTATTCAACAAGCTCAATATACATCTTGGCCAAAGAAAGAACAATTCTTACCTTAGATGAACTTGGCTTAAGGTCTTACAAAAAAGAATTTTTTTTGCTTACTGATGTTGCTGGAACCAAAACTAGGGTTTTCCTATCACCTGTTAGCTTTCTCTCTTTTGTTTTCAAATGAATCAATTGATCATTGCACTATTCGATTAATCCCAGTCAACAAGACCTCTAGCATGGTTTTAGCCATCAGATCGTACCGTGCATTTTCAACACGTGCTTCTGTTCAGTCGTGCACGAGCTCGTTCTGTAATAAATTCAACACGAGGGCGTGCTAATTTTCCATGATGAGCACGATGTCGTGCTGATCATCCTCCATGAGCACGTGGTCGTGCTCACGCTCGTGGTGTCTGCCGTTTTTCCAAATTCCTTTCTAAATTTTTCCAATTCGATTCGAATTTAAGCTATTTTTCATATATTTTAAATCCTACAATATCCAGGACGTTACAGTCAAAGTTCGACGTAATGTCATAAAAAAATAAAAAATTATTTCTGTTATTTTCATTATAAAGAATTTAAAAAATATATAATTAAAAATTACATTAAATGAAAATGTAATGTAATCATTTATATTTATAAAATTTTATGTAATTAAATTATTAAATTAGTTTAATTAAAATAATTAATATTGATATAAAACAGATAATTAAAAACAGTAATACATAAAATTATTATAAAATAAAAAAATTACAATAAACTATAAATAAATTAAATTAATTAATAGATGATTATATAAATAATATAAATGAAAGAATAAGAAAAATAATATGATAAAACTATAAATAAACAAATGAAATAATTAGTTATTTATATAATATAAATGAATGAACATAACTTAAGTATGAAAGAAGAAAAGGAGAAGAAGAAATGAGAGTGTTATGAATCTGTGAAACAAATTAGCTTAAGTTAATGAATAAAACAGTATGATTAACCTACAAATAAACAAACAAAAACAATTAGTTATTTATATAGTATAAATGAAAGAAAATAACTTAAGAATGAAATAAAAAACGAGGAGAAGAAATAAGAGAGTTGTGAATGTGTGGAGATTGTGATAGTAAAACTATGAATAGGTATATATAGGGTAAGTTTAAGAGGGAAAAAGTAAAAATTTATGAGGAAAAATTGAGGTGGGAAGGAAATATTTGCAAAATTGAAGCGATTGTAGCGTTGAAATCCGACGTAATATTACATCTAAATGTGACGTAATATTACGTCGGAGTTCGACGTAAAACAGTTCAACATTGCTTCCCAATTTTATTCCTTCTTCATAATTTTTGTGCACAAAACCCAAATGACACTGTTCAAAGGGATCTCCCTACCGTATGGGAATTTATCCGACAAATCGAACAACTTGAAACAATCACAACCCAACTACAATAGGGGTTACACGTTAACCAGCCTGTTGCAGAAGCTTCAGATGAGAGGGCAGCTGCTTCTGTAAGGAGACAAAGACTCCCACCACTCGTCGATTAACAACGATTCCAGCGAGGAAGAAGAGCTAGCTGTTCGGAGGCAATCGTTACGCGACGGAAGGGCAAAGGAATTCAAACTAAAGGCTGATATTCCCGCTTTCAACGACGATCTTGACATAGAAGCTTTCCTAGATTGGTTAGAAGAAGTTGAAAGTTTCTTTGACTATTCCAAAATAGCAGATGACAGGAAGGTTAGTCGCCCATCGACTCAAAGGAGGTGCCGCAATATGGTGGGCTCAAGTGAAGGAAACAAAAAAGCGAGAAGGGACACAACCTGTGAAAACAAGGAGGAGAATGAAATACTTGTTACGAGGTCAATTTTTACCTCCTGACTATGAGCAATATTTATTTGATGTCTTTTGTAATTGTATAGAAGGGAATCAAAGCATTAATGCATACACTGCCGAATTTCTGAGGTTGTCCGTTTGCAATAACTTAGGCAAAAGCGAGCAACAACAGGCGACACATTATTTGCAAGGTTTGAAACCAGTTATCTGAGAAATAATCAAAATTAGACAGCTTTAAACGTCCATGAGGCTAGAAATTTGGAATTGAAGGCTGACTTGTGACTCAACGAAAGACCCAGAGAGTTCAAAAAATGGGGATACAATGAGAAACCAAATGATGAAAAAGGAAAGGTTGTTGCTAGTACAGACGAGGAATGAAACTCACTCACAGGGCAGATAAAAACTAGTACCAATGCTGGAACCTCCTCTACCAAAACTATAGTGACGTCAAATTGAAGCAATAATCCCTACGCCAAACCTATACTGATCAAATGCTTTAGGTGCATTGAGCAAGGGCATCGATCTAATGAGTGTCCCAAAAGAAAATCTATTACCTTGGTCAAACATAAGGAGGTCGAAAGTGAAGGCGAGGAATTCGTTCCAGAAGAAGATGATGAGGAATATGATTAAGAAGGGGAGAGCTTGTGGTCGTTATACAAAGAATTATGGTCTCTATGAAATAACCTGACAACTCTCAACAACATAAATTATTTCGTACATGTTACATGATCGAAGCCCACTTGTGTGACGTGGTCATAAATGGTGGAAGTCAAGAAAATATTATTAGTCGTAAGGCTGTTCAGAAATTGAAGCTAACACCAATACCATATCCAAAACCATATAATATTGGGTGTATCACTAAAGTTAGGGAGATTCGAGTCCATAAACAGTGCAAGGTACCTTTTTCAATTAGCAAATACTCTAATAAACATTATTGTGATAGTGTATATATAAAGGCATGTGAATTACTATTAGGTAGGCATGGCAGCACGACATGAATGCCACTCATTTGGGGCGACAAAAAATCTACTAGATTTTGAAAGATGGCGCTAAATATTAGTTGGTGCCTTTGAGGGAGAGGAGCAACACACTCAAGGGGATCAAAGCCTCTAATTTCGGGCGTGAGAATGACACAACGCAATTTATTAAAGCCATGAAAGAATCAAACGAAGTGCAACTATTGTTTGTTAAAAGAGAACATATTGCCAAAAGATGTCAATCATAACTGCATCCTGAAGTTGTCGAATTACTGTGAAATTTTGAAGATGTAGCGCTGAATGAGTTGCCTGGAAAACTACCCCCAATAAGGGATAATCAACATCATATCAACTTAATTCTGGAAGCGAGTCTACCGAACCTTCCCACTATTGCATGAGACCCAAAGAGAACGAAATTCTAAAAGAGAAGGTGGAGGAGTTAATTCAAAAAGGTGCGCGCAATTAGGGAGTGGCCTACTCTGAGAAACATAACTGACGTCCGCAGCTTCCACGACCTAGCTACCTTTAAAGAAGATTTATTAGAAACTTCAGCAACATTGCCGCACCATAAAAAAGAATGGGTTCGTTTGGGGAGAAGGGCAAGAGAAAAGTTTTGCCCTTATTAAAGAAAAGCTATAGAACACCCATTTTAGCCTTTCCAAATTTTAATAAATTTTTCGAGGTGGACTGTGATGCTAGTGGAGTGGGCATTGGTGCTGTGTTATGTTAAGAAAAGAAACCAGTGGCTTTCTTTAGTGAAAAGTTAATCGAAGCCAAGAAAAAATGGAATACATATAACAAAGAATTTTATGCAGTTGTGAGGTCCTTGAAGGCATGGGAGCACTATTTGATTGGTAAGGAATTCACGTTGTACACCGATCACCATGCTCTGAAATACTTAAATAGACAGAAGCAATTACAAAGTAAGATGCATGCTCGCTGGACAACTTTTATTGACAAGTTTCTGTATAATATTATCCACAAATTTTGGAAAGCTAATACTGTTGCCGAAGCTTTAAGTCGTGGTGATGCGTTAGTAAAAACTGTCAGTGTGTAAGTCAACAGTCTTGTGTATATTGAAGAACTCTATGCCATCGACATTAATTTCAAAACAATATGGCAGGACTGTACGATGAACAAAGATTGTAGTGACTACCATATCCATGATGGGTTCTTGATGAAAGGAAACTTGGTGTACTTACCTCACACTTCAATGAGAGAAAAGGTCATCAGAGAATTACATAGTGGTGTCCTCGCTGGACATATTGGTCGAGACAAGACCCTTGAGGAGGTAAGAAAATGTTACTTTTAGCCAAAATTACGATGTGATGTCGTGTCCATCGTAGAATGATGTTATGTTTGCCAAACATCTAAAGGACATGAATCCAATAAGGGGTTATACATGCCTTTGCCTATGCCAGAGAATATTTGGGAAGACCTGTCAATGGACTTCATTCTGGGGTTGCCTCGAACACAACGAGATATGGATTCTATTTTTATGGTTGTCGACAGGTTCTCAAAGATGGCTCATTTTTACCGTGCAAAGAGACATCAGATGCCATTGCTATCACTAAACCATTCTTTCGAGATGTAACAAGGCTTTATGGTGTTCCTAAATCCATCCCATCTGATCGAGTCAAGATGTTCTTGAGCCACTTTTAAAGGATGTTGTGGGGTTTGTTCAATTCATCTTTAAAGTACAGTAACACCGCTCATCTGCAAATTGACGGATAAACTGAAGTGGTGAATCGCATGATGGAAAATATAATACGGTTTCCTTGTATAAAAAAACCAAAGAATTGGGATTTTCTAGTGGCATAAGCTGAGTTTCCATATAACAATGCGGTAAATAGATCCATTGGGAGATCTCCACTCTTGATTATTTGCACAAAGGAGCCCAACCTTGTGCTATATATTGTGCAAATCCCAAAAACTGATAATAAGTTAGTAAGCACAACAAAGTTAGCTAAAGAAGTGACTACAATGCATACTTGAGTTAAGCAGTGGATTGAATAAGCTAATGAGAGGTACAAGTCCAGGGTGGATGCTCATCGGAAGAGGCAAGTGTTTGATAAGGGGGATGAGGTTATGGTTTTCATCAACAAAAAAGGCTTACTGGAGGTCATCATAAATTATAGCAAAAGAAATATAGCCATTTCAAAGTCTTTAAGAGAATCAATGACAATGCCTACATTATTGATTTGCCATTATGGATGGGTAATATTTTGTCCATATTTAATGTTGTTGATCTGTTCCCCTACAAATCCGACATGGAGCTAGGCTACAGTGTCACCCACTCGAGGTCGAGTTTCTTGCAAGAAGGGGAGAATGATGAGGCATCAGTCTTGTGAACTTACTAGTGTGAACAGAGCTAGATGACAGCCCTGTGGAGTGAATGACAGCCTGCACAATTTCACTCAAACCAAGAGTTTTAGTTTGATTTTTTTTGTAGTTCTATTATACTTTCTGTTTAGTTAGAATTATGTTAGTATTGAACTTCTAAAACCACTATATATTAATTTTATAAGTACATTATTATCAGTAGTAAAGCCTGTTGGGTTTTTCTAACATATTCTAAGACTAATGGCAACGGAAAACAATCAAGAATATGGTAAAGACAGCCAAGATCCTCACCAAAATTCAAGAAACGAATAGATTATTTCCTAATCGATAACTAGGTGACATAAAAACATAATCTTTAAGAAGAAAAACTTACTTTGATGAATCTCCTTCTAGGCAGTGGGGTTCTTTGCCAAGAATAGTAAACTACCACCTCAGAATACTCTGAGACGACCTTTCTGACACCATGGAAGAATCCAAACGTGATTCATCTACAAAACTAACACAAGGATTAGCAAAAATGTGTACTAGCACAAAGAGTAAATCGAATCACCTTGTTCTTGTCAATTGGATGAGATTCTTGCAGAAAGAAGAGAACCACGTTGATCAATCCTATGACCAACCTCTTTTTCCACACGTCTCTCTTAAGAAAAACCCTAAAATCAATCTCTTGTGTTTTAGGTGGAATGCTCACGTTTTTGGAGTATTTGGAAGGGACAGTTACCTCTCTTCTGAAAAAGACTATGTTTTAGTTGTATTTATAAAGAAGAGTTTTACAAGATTAAATCACTTAACAATCCTAATGCTATTAGGAATTTTTTACGTCTTCAATTAAAACAAAATTCCTTCTAAAATAACCCTCCAAAAATGTGATTCAATGTGGATAATTAATAAGAATTTCTCTTTTAATTTATCGCACATTAATCTTGTCTTAATTTAAGACACGCTTCTTAAATTTTCTCCTATTTATCTTCTTACATATTTTCACTTAAGATATCATATTTAATAAATAATATTTGTCTTAACATCATGTCAGAAATTATAAATAATATTTCTCATCCATATTGGGCCCAATTATTATAATTGGCCCAAATGCTCGATTCGGCCTAACAGCTGGATTTTGACCTTAGGTGAAAAACAAAAAATACCCTTTTTAGTTTTCTGTCATCCATGTGTGATATGTAGGAATATTTAATAAAGGCAATGATTTTAATAACTCATAAATCATTGGCGGTCTCTAGTAAGACAGTATGATCACCCGAAATAAAATAGCTGACGAGCAGTGTCAACAACCCTACTACAATTCAAATTCATCCCTTGACCTCTGATATTATGATTAGCATAAGACATGTCCCAAACACCCTTACTTAGCGCTAAATTATTTTTCCTCAATCTCTATGACAAAATTGATAAGTTCGAATAAATGACCTAATCAGTTCATTCGGGTGCGGCCATACTCTTCCCAATCTTGTCTATCAAGCGGCCAATGATATCTTCTCTCGTTTTAATGAGAGGGTCAATCCCTTCATTTCACTCATGCTCTTACTTATGATTATTAGCATACCCAATCAAACCCATACTTGTCAATCTTTTACGGTCACATTAGGCGTATGTCAAAGTACACTAAAAATCACAACAAGAGTCATAGTGATTTTCAGTCTAAGGATAATATTTGACATAGAAAATAATGATCACTCCCCAAATACAATGTTCTACATTGTACCTATGCACTTTTCTAGATATCCCAAATATCTGTGACCAGTAGAACATGACCACCTAAAAAATACATACTGGTCTTTATTCATTTCTATTCTTATAGAAACAAGCAAATAGGGATATTTAGAATGTTAATCTCATAACTTCCAAGTTTTACTATCATGTCATCAACCTTGATACCTTAAGCGCTTAATTAATATTCTTGGATATTTTATCAAACACATACAACATGTGAATACATGAAGTGATAAAATAATGCCTCAAAATTTTATTACTGAATAATAAAAGTTACAAACAATGTATTGGGCTAGGCTTACACTAACAATCTCCTACTAGCACTAGTCCCAATCAAGCATAACCATAAGACCAAAAGACCTAATATGACGTTCATACTTTGGACCCGTCAGTTGCTTGGTCAGGGGATCTACAACATTGTCTTCACCTGGAACCTTGATCATCTTCACATATTATAACACAAAAGTTTCAAAGGATCTAGGATAGATGGGTCGACTCCTAGTCTTGTAATGAACTTGTTGATCCAAATAGCTTCCTTAGCTGCCTCAGATGCTGGTATATACTCAACTTCTGTTGTAGAATCTGCCACTGTGTTCTATTTTAAGCTCCTTCAGGTGACAGCTCCTCCATTCAATAAGAATATATATCTTGATTGTGCTCTTAAATCCTCCTTGCATGTCGAGGTCGCAGCATTAGTGTATCCTATAACACTAAGCTCCTCTTGACCTCCATACACTAAGAACAAATCTTTAGTATTTCTCAAGTGCTTAAGAATTGTCTTAACTGTAGACTAATGGATCTATCTAAGATCTTGCTGGAACCTACTGATTATACTTAGTGCATGAGCAACATTCGGCCTAGTACATAGCATTGCGTACATAATAGATCTTATAGCTGATGCATATGAGACTCTATTAATACGTTCTCTCTCTTCTCAAGAGGATGGGCAATCCTTCTTAGAGAGAACTACCCATTGTTGTAAGGGCAACAATCCTATTTGGATTTTTCCATATTGAACTGCCTCATTATCTTATTTATGTACTTTTTTTGACTTAGTCCCAAGACATGCCGCAATCTATCTCTATAGATCCTTATACTAAGTATAACCTCGGCTTCCCCTAAGTCTTTCATTAAGAAACACTTGTTTAACCATTGCTTAACTTGTTCCAATGCTGAAACATTGTTTCCAATAAGTAGGATGTCATCGACATATAACACAAGGAACACTACTATGCTCCAATTGAACTTATGTTATACAAAAGGCTCATCATCATTCTTAGTGAATCCAAACTCCTTAATGGATTCATCAAAATGAATATTCCAACTTTAAGATGCCTTCTTAAGTCCATAAATGGACATCTTAAACTTTCATACCTTATTGGGATAATTTGGACCGACAAATCCCTAAGGTTGTTTCATGTAAACATCCTCGAGGAGGTTTCCATTCAAGAAATCCATTTTGGCATCCATTTGTCATACCTCATAGTCCAAATATGTAGCTATGGCAAACAACATCCTAATGGATTTTAGCATAACTACTGGCGAGAATGTTTCATCATAGTCGATACCATAAACTTGTTTGAAACCTTTTGCCACTAGTATACCTTTGAAGATACCTCTGGCCTTCTCTTTATAAATCCACTTACATTCAATTACCTTAGCACCTTTTGGTGGATCAATCAAGTCCCAAACTTGATTATCATACATTGATTGCATCTCAGATCTCATGGCCTCTTGCCATTTTTTAATTAGGATTTTCCAAGGCCTCTTGGTAAGAAGCAAGTTCATCATGATAAACGATCGTGATATCCTGTTCATCAGTCATATTGAACCAGTACCTTTTAGGTTCCTAACGTATCCTACCATATCTTCTAGGTACTTGTGTAATGGGCTATTATTCCATAACTTTTTGCAGAGTTTAGTCCATCTCCTCACTATCCTCTACAGGAACTTGTGCATCTATATCCTCTTGCACAATTTTGAGTTTTACACCACTCTTACTATTTCTTTTAAGAACAAGTTCTTTTTTTAGAAACACAACAGTTCGAGCAACAAACACTTTGTTCTCGTTAGGATTGTAGAAGTAGTATCCCTTAGTCTCTTTAGGATACCCCACAAATAAGTATTTGTTTGTGTTGGATGAAAGCTTATTCCATGTTAACCTTTTAACATGCACTTCACATCCCAGATCCTCAAAAAAGACAAGTTGGGTTTTTGCCCAGTCTATATCTCATATGGTGTCTTTTCAGATGCTTTAGTAGAAGACCTGTTTAGTAGAAATGTTGCAGTCTGTAGGGCATAACCCCAAAACAATATTGGGAGACCAGTTTGACTCATCATCGACCTAACCATGTCTAACAGGGTTATTTTCTTCCTTTAAGACACATCATTCCACTGAGGTGTTCCTAGAGGTGTGAGTTGTGGAACTATACCACAATCTCGTAGATATTGGCCAAACTCTAGACTCACATACTCGCCACCACGATAAGATTGAATAGTTTTGATATGTCCACCTAATTGGTTTTCTTTTTTATTCTTAAAAGCCTTAAACATATAGAAGGTTTCTGATGTATGCTTCATTAAATATATATAGCCATACCGACTACAATCATTAATGAACGTAATGAAGTAGCTATAGCCACCTCTGACTTGTGTACTTAACAGTCCACATACATTCAAGTGTATTAGATCCAATAATCCACTAGTTCTCTCTCCTTTCTTGTTGAAAGGATTCTTTGTCTTTTTTGTGAATACATGATTCATAAGTGTCTAATGATTTCCAATCAAAAGACCCAAGAGCTCCATCTTTATGGAGTCTTTGCAAGCATTTCTCACTTGTATATCCTAAATGACAATGCTAGAAGTAAGAAAGATTAAGTTCATCAGACTTAGCTTTCTTGTTCTCTACGTTAAAAATAGGCTCACGACTTCACAAGTCTAGCACATACAAACCGTTATTAAGGAATCCACTTCCATAATACACGTTACCATGACGAATACTCATAGTGCTTTTCCAATAACAAAATTAAAACCGTCATTGTCTAAGGCTGAAACTAAAACAATGTTCCTACTCATTGTAGGTACATAGTAACAGTCCTTTAACTTTATTTCTAGTTCCGAAGGCATACATAAAGTATAGTCTCTGATATCTATGGCAATAACTCTTCCAATGCCCACTTGATTGGCAATGGTAGCAAAAATCCAAAGGAACAGGCTGAAAACTATCTTAGGCTTTTTGTAATGCCCTCTATTTTTCATAATTTTAGGGAATTTTGTGGAATATTTTATAAATATACGAATAAATTTTTCACAAAATGTATTTAATAAAATATTTGTGAAAGAGTGTAGAATGAAGTGAGATTTTAAAATTGGGTAAACTTAGTAAAACCGAGAGAGAGAAAGTTGAAAAGAAGGACATATGTTGAACCGAGGGCAAAAACGTCCTTTCCGAACCTTGTATATATACCCTATGTTTATATCACTTTCCACCTACACCATAATCTCGTTTTTTCTCTCTCCTCATTTGTTTCAAAGAGCAAAAACCCTAGAAATCGTCGTTCTTCATCAAAATTTGACGTTTGGGTGATATATATACGAATAGAGCTTTAAATTCTGTAAGATTTCTATCATAGTTACTTGAAAATTCGTTTTTATTGATGGTGGAGCTTTATAATGTGATTTCTCATTCATTTAAGTTCGAAATTGAGTGATTTCGGGTTTGATGGATAGGGTTGGATGTGTAGTAACTAGTAGTGTATGATTTTGAGGTTAATTTCCGGTTTAGATTGATGAAATTCATGTTTTAAGTGGAGATGTCACAAGTGACGTGAATGGAATTTGTTAACTTGGTTTCGGTTTTATGTATGGTTGCTAGGGTTATCTTTATTAAGCTCCATT
>CANYCX010566385.1:0-10517 GCA_948193385.1 Breynia disticha f. nivosa
GTTAATGTATAAATTTTATTTCGGTTTGATCCATTGATGGTTGATTTTAACAGTTTGGTGGCAACAACTGCCCAAATACCAAAGCAAGACAAGCCCTCGAGGAATAATCTATTACGGCTACTTTTGTAGAGTTACCACCGGTGCAAGCATCAAACCTCAATGGGTTGGTCTAATCGTAATGACAAAGCATTCTTATCTTGACGATCGTAGGTTCGAATTCTCGCTAGTAACTTGGTGGCTTTCCGTGATCTTGGACTGGGACACCATCCCCTCACCCTAAATTTTCAAAACCAAAAAAAATATATATATAAAACAAGAAGTGGCCCGTCAATGATGATGGTGATGATACATTTGTATGGTTTACAGCTTTTAGAGTGATTTCTGAAAAAATCACCTGGAGGATAGTAGTTTTGTCGCACATATATATATATATTCCAATATCGATCCACCATTTAATTTCCGTTTTTTCGTTTGAAAAAAAAGTGTGGATCAAAATTTTCGAAGCAGAATTATTTGCTTCACACGAGTAAATGAGACATCGGAGGGTTGATCCTTCGAAACTCCAAGAGACAAATCAATTGGTTGATTAAGAATTATACGATGTAATAAAACATTTTAATAGTGGAACAAATTTATGTAAATATCTTAAAATTTAATCATCAAACTCAATTACAGGAAAAAAAATATTTTTTTTCTAATTTTAAATTATTTTTATTAATTTGATAGTTTTTATATTAATTATTGGAACAAATAATTTTTAAAATTTTGTTGGTCACCTCAAAAATTTGTTTCGCAAGATGGGCTCACGTTAGGGTGATTTACGCGCGAACACAAAATGTTAGCACGTGAGTTCGTAGTGTCTAAAGATTTAGGACTTTTAATTATGTGGATTTAAGTTAAACTAAATTAAGTTAATCTATTCCTAAGTGCAGAAAACAGTAAACAAAGTAAATGCGCACAAAGATAAATGCTGAAATAAAAACTGCATTAGTTGAAAAAGTACAATGCAA
This sequence comes from Breynia disticha f. nivosa, assembly GCA_948193385.1. Lineage (NCBI taxonomy): Eukaryota > Viridiplantae > Streptophyta > Magnoliopsida > Malpighiales > Phyllanthaceae > Breynia > Breynia disticha. The sequence continues at coordinate 1,011 of CANYCX010566385.1, forward strand.
AACTGCTACTCTGAACTTGCGACACGTAGACAATGAATTTATCCATTTTGAAAGACTGCAAGCGCCTGCTCGAATAACTGCTCAAACAATTTCTCCGTTATCAATTTGGATAACCATTCATTATATCTTTTTCCTTCAAGATGATATTACAGCCTGACTTGCTTCCTCGCTCCATCATCTACATAGTTTACACCTCTTACTCCCCGAGTGTTTCACTCTGCGCGAAGATCATCCTTCCCGAAATTCTCCCTTATCCTATCTTCGCGTTAATAATGTGAATCTTTGACCCCTATTTTGCCTTTTCATAACAATACCTCTCACCTCTCAGGGAAATCATCATGCGAGTAAAACTTCTTCTTACCTATCTGCGTTTTCATAGCCATACTCCTCGTTAGGACTGATCAAAAATCTACCAAACCACCCAAATCGACCACCAATAGACCTCCAACCGACCAAACTGAACCAAAATTTAGGGTAATCACCATAAGTGGATAGATTGACGATTAGATTTAGAGCAAACCACCAAGAGTGGTTTGGTTGGTGGTTTTGATTTTTCAAAATCCACTCTCAACCGAACTGATCCACCATCCACCTATCTTAAAAAAAGTTAAGTAGATATCATTAACTAAAATTTTCCTAAACCTTTTTTATTCTTCATGTTCTAATTAATAAACCATAGTATATAATTTTTTTAGATCCTAAATAAAAGAAGCGAATAAAAATAAAGATTAATTAATGTAATTTTGTTTTAAAATTTTATTAGAGTTGAATTAGAAATGAAATATTATTTTTAGTTTGTGGTTATGTTAATTTGAAGTAAATGTTAATTTGTTATGATTTAAATTGAAAATACTTTTTTTTTAAAAAAATTGTAATTTTTAACTTAATATTTTTTAATTAATTATTTTATTTTATTTTTGATTAACCACTCAAACCGACCAAACCAAACCACCATTTAGTGGTTAGGTTTGGGTGGATAGACTAATAGAGTGGATAGGTTAGTGGTTGATCATTTACCAAACCACCAAAGGTGGATAGGTTAGGTGGTTTAGACAGATAACAGACTAAACCTATCCACGATCAGTCATACTCCTCATGATCCATTATCACTCATTCATGTGTCATTATGCCTTCTCTAGTTGTTCCATGTAGGCGAATCCTTTTTACTTATATTGCTACTCCTTCGCACGACTTCACTCTTTACAGTTTGTTTGATGAAGTTTATGTAAAGGTAATTAGTAAAAGTGTAAGTAATGGTAATGATCGGAAATAAATGAAAAAGAAAGGGAAGAGTACATGGGTTAACAATTTTTTTTATTAGTATTTTTTAGTTGTTTTTTTAATTTGATTTTTTATACATTATTAATTCAATCACAAACAAGATAATATGTTTTAATTTTTTTCAAAATGTGAATGTAAATTATTTTAATTTAATTAATTATTTTAATTAAAATAATAAATAATTTTCAAGAGTTGTTATTAGTATTAATATTTTTTTAATTCTCTTGATATGAAAAGAGAGTCCTCTTGCAAAAAACTACATGAAAAATTATTTGTCCTAAAATGTTTTCAATTTTTATTTCAATTCAATGGATCAAAATGACATAAAATTAGTTGAATGGACGAATTATTACTTCCAAAAACATGATAAATAATAAAAAATAAATATGCAGTTAAAATAATTAGTATGCCACTTGATATTTGTGAATATTTCTTTTAAAAAAAATAGAAAAGCATAAATAATTGATTGATAAACTAATACAAACAATTAACAATTACTTCTTTTCCATTAAATAAAAAAACTAATAATCATCTATTTTAAAATCATCTTGCATAAAAATCAGCAACTGAAAATATATAACTTTTATATTTTTAGTAAAAAACATTTTTTTCTACTAAGACTTCTCTTTGCATGAATTTATGGTATAAGTTATCGCATTTTTTGGCATGAACAAAAAGAGGATAATTAATTTCAATTTTTTTCAGAAAAATCGAGCAGATTCCGGAGGTGGAATATTATTTAGTTAACTATTCATAAAAAAATTATGCGCTTTTAAATAATTTAATATTATCAAATAAATGCATATGTACATATGTACACATCTGCGTGAATAATCGCTCAATTTCTATAAAAGAGAACTGTGAACAAAAGAATTAGTTAACAATCCCAATTTAGATTTTTTCATCTTTCCACAAAAAAATAAATAAGTGAAATTAAAATTCAAAAGCCATTATATATGCACGCTTTGTACGTTAAAATTTATATGATACTAGTACTTATACTTGCGCGATGCGGCGATATTTTATATATTATTAGACCCGAACGATATTTCAGTTTATTTGTTAAAAATTAACGTTTTAGTTTAAATTTTTTAAATAAATAAGTATTTTTTGAAATTTAACATCTAAAATTATAAAACACAAATCGTAATAATAAAATAAAATATTTAAAAAAGATAAAATTAGGAATAATACACTAACAAAAAAATTGTAATATAAATATATGAAGACTTGAGTGATGCTTCGTATTGTTTATGAACAAAATTATCATTATAAAATTAAATAAGTTAGAACATATCAATTTTAAAATGTAGAATAAAATCGTCTCTCTTTCTAATTATACAATATAGTATTAATATTTAATAGCTCAATAAATATTTTACAATATTATTTGAGGCTATCAAAATTTGAAATTATCTTCAATTTTTATTTTATAAAATTTGATTTATTATTTATTTAAAAAAGTTTAGAATTATATACTATTTGGACCGGGTCATAATGTATTATGAGAAGGAAAAATAGATAATATGTGTATCTATTCAAAGTTAAAAAGTTAACTACCCCATTGCTACATTTTTCTATGGTGAAAAAGCCCACAAACATAAATACAGATAGTTTTGTTGGCAGAGTATATATAGCATCCCTTTTTCTATTACTCTCCTCCTTACAAAACCATTCTGCTGAGAATGGAAATGGTTCTTGACAGAACTATTTCATCACTAAATACATTCGATCGGGAGAGAGTGCGGATAAGGTCTGTACTCAATATATTTTCGTATATTCATGAGAAAAACAATCAGAATAATCCTGTGAAGGAAGAAGTGGAAACTGACTCTTGGTGTTAATTATGTTCCACTGCGTTAAGAACAACTAAGTCGTATTCTTTTTATTTAATTACACCGCATTTACTTTCATCGGTATCAGAGCTAGTAGAAATTTAGCATTTTTAAATTTGGCTAAAAATAGGAATATTTTTCTGAAATTTGTCTGATATTGATGCTAATATGTTTAATAGTGATTTTAGTTATTTTGTTGATTGAATTTTAGTAGAAAATAATACCAGAATGTCCGATCCTACCGAAATTGTCAATTTTTTTTTTGAAATTTTGAAAAAAAATTTACAATTGGAATCAACAAGAAAAATCGAGTCGTAATATATATAATTCGTGCCAAACAAAGCCATGTAGGGAGGCGTATGTATCACACACGCCACCGCTTTACTGTTTTTGCGTCTGAATTATGGCTCAGATGGTTAAGGAAGTGGAGGAAGAAATGGGACAAGTGGCGCGAGGTTATCAGAGAAGTTGTGATGGTTGACCAGTCAATCTGAAATGGAACTAATCACAAGACGCCACGTGGACACATATTAAAATTCAAACAGATCATAAAAGGTTGGAAATGGAAGTTGTTAACCAATAAGGAAGGATGTGACATGTGGACAAGAAGTTGAATATGTCAAACCAACATGGCATCTGACGTGGTGACACGTCATCAACAACACCCAATCAGGAGATGACACGCGTGGTTGACATGTCAGCGATACGTCATCATGCACGTCATCTACCACGCCATCAATGCTGATGACGTGGTCCAACCAGGTGCTGGCATATGGCATGTAATGCCACGTCAACATCCTAATAATCATCAGTACACGTGGCAGATCAGGATTACATCAAGTAGCAGCTTGTAGAGGAGAGTAAAGGGCTACACGTGTATGTGCAGGCGGTGCGTGGCAACGCGTGGGCAAGTGTTAGTCGCGTGGGTGTTGTTCAGGCCACCAAAATTTTCCTGAATATGTTTCTGAATTTTCATAATTTTATGATATTTTTTCAAAATTGTCTGAAATACTTTTATTTTCGAAGTTGAGTTAAGCATAATTTTAATGTGTTATTAAAAATTATTTGAGTAAAAATATTGTAAATGGTCAAGAAAAATTCAGTAAATTTATTGTGTATCTATTTACTGAATTTTATTATCTATTTATAACAAGTTTTGTTATTTCTATATATGTTATAGAAATGTCTACTTTCTTAAAGAGTGCAAAAGTGATTTCATTTCAAGAGGAGATAAGAGAGGTGTAAAAACTTGAAGAGAAACTATTTTTCAAATGTTATTTTCCTGTTGATGAGGAGGATATTTGGGTGTATTCAATCAGTTTAAATAATTAAATCGAAGTATACAAACAATTGTTTGAAAATGTGGTTTCAGTATAAAGGAAAAATGCTTATTTTTGCTTAGAAAGACTTTAATGAAAGACATTTTAAGGGTTTCTGGTTTGATGATGAAGTAGAAGTTGATGACCTTATTTATAGGATTAAAGGTTCAAATCCTATATTGACTTATGCTTAGGCATGTAAGGCGTTTATTGGAAACTAATTGGCTAGCACTAGAGCAAAGTTAGCTACTAATGCTCGCGTAATGCAACTTAGAAGTTGCAAGACCATTTGTTGTCCTCGCTTGAACATTATTTTGGAAGAGATTAAGAATATCTCTCATGATCTATTTGTTAGATTTGATTCAATATTGCTTCTTTCACATGTAGAAGTTGATGTGATTGATTTAGAGGGAGATGATGATGAGATTGAAGAATGATGACGATATTCAACTCAATAAAACCCTACAGTGAAAATTAGGCTAGAGAACACCCAAATGTGAATGAAAGAGATTGAGATCCTATTTTCATGCCTAGGATATGAACTTTCACAATCTGTTTTGTGTTTTGTAGTTAATGATGATATTTTGTTAGAAAATGCTAGTCACCTTGGACAAAACTTTCATGTGGTGTTATTTTATTTTGACGATTATTTTTGGGACATTGTTGTGGTATGTTATATATGTTTATTTTGTTAAACATATATAAATATATTTAGTTTAATTAATTTTATGATTCATTTTATTTATTTTGAATTTATAACATGTGCGTTAATAAAATAAAATGAGACTAAAAATTAAACTAAGTTAGAGATTTATTGTGTTAAATCTTATCAATATCATTTGTTGAGTATTGAGAATTTTAGTTCTAAGTTCATAAATAATATTTTATTATTTTAAATATTATTACTATATGTAAAATTATTTAGTACAATTTGTTCAAAATTTTGTATTTCAAGATAAATAAAATTTTTGTAATTTTGATTTATCACATTGTGCACATAGGGTTGACTAGGTCTAGAAACTTATGCTCCGTTTGTTTGGCAGAAATTGATTTCCTACGAAAAATATTTTCCATTTTTCAGAATCTTATTTTCCGGAGTCAGATTTTCTGGTATTTCATATTCAAATATTTGAAAATATAAAGAAAAATATAATTTTATATTTTAGATTAGAGAAATATTTTTTTTATAAATATACTAAAAATAATTATTATTTTGCGTTGATTTTTAAGTTATAATTTTGGTGACTTATTTTTCGTTGATAACAAACGTTGGAAAACCAGAAAAACATTTTCCCAGAAAATGAAATCCTCCGAACAAACAGAGCCTTAGCAACTATAACTAAAATTATATCCTTAGAGCATTTATAGTTAAACTCTAATATAGTGAATGTATTAGGCCAAATAAAAGTGTGGCTTTACCACATTGTGTATAGAGCTCAATATTATGCCAACCAAATACTAGATTAGAATTTAATGACTTAAATAGCAAATCAAATATAATACTACTAAATTCCTTGTTTGAAGTGCAATAGTTAATATTTATTTAGGTAATAAATGATTAACTGTATATTACTTCTAAAAGCGATTTCTACTGAAATAAACGTAATACTATGTTAATTTCAAGAAGTAATAATTGTATACCTTGGAAAAATGTTTCCAATACAAACAATTGAAGCGAAGAGCTTTAAAGTCTTGATTTTAAAAGGTCAAAATTCAAGAAAAATACTATAGGTTAAACATAATACAGATGTTTATTTTATGCGAAATGAAATAAGAGGATTTCATAGTTCACATCATGAAAATTACTAAGTGTAAAATGATGTGTGGAATTACTAAGAATCATATGTGCTAGTCACAGATACTATGATTAAAAGCTTAGAAGCTTATATGATTATGAGATTAGTAAAATTAGTTAGTAGATAACTAATGCGCATAAATATTCAAATAATATTATCTATTCCTTGGGAGTGTTCATCCTAGTGGGAGAGTGAGTCCACATGGAACACTAACCTAGACTTGATATTTATATAGGTTATTTATTAAGTAAATCTTTGAGAAAGAAAATTTGAAAAATTTCTTAAACTAAGGATATAGTCAGAAATAAGCTTAAGAATTAGAATTCTTATGAATTGAAAGACTTGAAAGAATAAAGTGAGTTTTAAGCATGGATCCAAAATATTTCATTAGGTAAAATATTTTGATTACACAAAGTGTTGTGCTTTAGAGTATATACACATTATAAAGAAATCACGCAAGTGAGGGGTGTATCATGTTTAAATATTCTATTCTTGGATTTCATTTTTCGAAGATGATAAATTTAAAATTTGATTCCACTTAATGAAGATTGATGAAGACTTCATATATATTCGAAGTATCTAAGTGAAACAATGGAATATGTAAAGAGTGACATGAAAAGTGGGAGTTGAGAAGTAATTAACTTATTCATGTGAGTCTTGAAGAAAAAGTTGATATTTTCTTTAAGTATGCACTTTATGCCTTAATCTTATTAAAGAATATCTTTAATAAATCTTTCATTAATAACATTCTTGGTAATATTATGTTTTGTAAGGACTACAAATTCTTTAATAAGTTAGAGATATGTTTCATGGTTATAGAATGAAGCCATAAACCCAAAATTGAAAATTTTAACTTTTATCAATTTTGTTTAAGTATTATCTTAGTGATAATGTAACCTCATTGTATGATTCTTGCTAAAATTAGTCAAAATCAAGTTGATTGATTAACTAATGGTAAGAATGTTAGGAAATTTATTCGATTTGAATTACTTAACACAAGAAATGTTTACAGCTAATAATTAGTAGTATGACTATTATTTGAGTTGAATTCTATTGTTATCCATTTTGTCATCTTTAGAAGATGGTAGGTTTGAGGGTTGGGCATAGGCCTAATATGAACATTATTTTGGAATATAAATATTAAAGTAACAATTATAATTGCTTTGGCAATATCATTATAAAAGAGCATCTAGTTGCTTCTTAATCTTAAGTGTCAAGATGTGACTCAATCAAAGATACTATGGTTGAAGAGCATCAACAGTAAATTTGATTGAAGTCTAAGTTTCATATGATGGTATGGATTTGAACATGAGATATTTATTTTCAATTCCATAACAAGAGTGAAGTGGAAATTGAGGAGAATTGATCTTCTTAATCATTTTTAAGATATATATTGGCTCACGCCACTAATCTTGAAAATACCCTCAAAGATTGTTGCTTAAATATCTTGTGAAGTTTTGTGGATTAGTCATGAGAATGACTTAACTACTTCTGTCCATAAGATGTATTTCCAGTGAACACATCAATTTTAATCATGAGGGATTAAAATAATATGTGAAGTATTTTGTGTAAAATACTAAGTTGTGTCATAAGGATATATATTCACATTGGATGATATGAGTCGCTTCATATCAACTTGGGTAAGTATTGACCATATTTGTTTTTGAATTAAAAACTATCTTAGCATCTTCCTTAATTGCAAATGGTCTTGATCTTGACATGAATGAAAGTTAATTCTAGTGGGAGCTAGGAACAAAAGTTAATTCTAGAAGTTATGAGTTCTTTACTTGTGTGAAAGTTTTTGAGTTTTTGAACTTGAGAAAAAAGAGTTTTAGAACTTTTTCCTAGTATCTTAGTAACTTCAGTGGGAGTTTTAGAGTTTAATCTCAGTGGGAGCATTCCAAATGTAAAGATAAATAATTTTGTAGCGTGTCTTTTAAGTTTTGAAAACGTGTAGTTATAAAAGGAAACATCTCACAACAACGTTTATGTAATGAATTGTTCGTGATCGTTTTAGAAACTCCATTAGTTAGGAATGAGATGTAGAAGTTATCTCATCCCATTTATATGTTCTTGGATAAAAGCAATGAGAATGTGAGTAATATTTATTAGATAAAAAGAAAGTTGAGTACTCGTTGATCTAACCAAAGCAATAAGAACAAAATTGATATGAATTTTAGTTATGTACTAAAATGATCAACCTAATAGGTAAAGACCTACTGGGATCAAGTTGGATAAGAAATCCAATGTGAAAATTTTAATAAAAGCATTAATGTTCACAAATTGAATTTGTACAATAAAATTGAAAAGAATTTGTGGGATTCTTTAATTTTGGTATGATTTATCTCAAAGAGATTTAGACAAGAGGACTAGAATAATCTCAAGACTCATTAATCTCATATGGAGATTTAAACTATGAGATATAAGTGTTAGAATATTGTGTCTTATAGTACAAAGTTATAAAACATTAGAATGTTTTATACTTTGTGAGTTAGAGAGAGATTGGTAATTTCATATTAGTTATATTATACCATGTATAAATTGAGATGAATTGAGTCATTCTAATGTGTGAATAAGTGATACACATTTGTCTAGATTTGACTAATCTAGTATGGTTTGAATGACATACATTTTGGTCTTGAAAATGAGATTTCAAGAAAGATTTATTTTTGAGAATTAGTTTCTTAATAATAAATTTGTATCCATTAATGATGACATAGAGAAGGTAGTTAAATAACTTACTCTCTGGCAGTCCATATATGTATAGTACATCTTGTTGAGTACAAGAGTATAACTTGTTAAATGAGTTAGAATCTTGTTATATACAAGAATGGCTTGTTGTACGAGTTATAAAGCTTGTTTTGTACAAGAGAAGAGTTCTACTATGCTAAAAAGAGTTAGCTAAAGGTAGATAATACTAATCTATGAGAAGGGTTAGAGGAAGTAGAATAAAAGATACTTGTGAAGCATTAAAATGGAGATTTTAATGTTAAAAAGATCTACGATGGATATAAAAATTGCTCTATTCTTACTTAAACCAAAGAGGCGAGAAGTAAGAAACAATTTCTATTTAAGGATTGTTAGAACTATCATAAGAAGAGAAATTTGGATAGATTGGTTTATATACTATCTAAGATCCATCTACATCGAGGGTGTATGACAATCTAAGAAGATGGTCATAATCGATAACTTAAGGAAGCTAATCGAAATCAAGTATTGTTTTTACAGATAATTATGCAATATACATAGTAATGAGTTTTCATTTATGAAAATGCC
>CANYCX010566482.1:0-10654 GCA_948193385.1 Breynia disticha f. nivosa
AAAATTGTTTGATACCATTATGACAAGTTTAATACAAATTGACAGCTCTAATGATTACTACTATTTGCAAATAAGCAGTTCAAATATGATCAAAAACCATATCTGAAGCACATTTGAGAATCAACAGTAACATGAATTTAAATTCAAAGAAAATATATGCCCACACTTTTATTCTGCTAGCCCAATTCAAATTGGATATTTTCAAATTTGTGCCTCGAACAAACAAGCTGACAAGAAATGAGAGCTACCAAAATGTTGATAACTTGTGGAGGTAAACTATAAAAAGTGGGGTCGAGAAAACGACGTAGGAAACTAAAATGAGGCAGATCCATATGTAGAGAGAGTTTTCCATTCTTTGTTAGTTTCCTAAATTAAAAACAAAAATATATGGAGGTAAGAAACTTCAGCCTAATCCAAACTGATATAATCAAATTGTATTTTTTTGTCTAAACTATGAGGTATCCTAAACATCTAGACTAGTCCTCGTTCGAGCTGGACAGAATTACAAGAGCGACAAAGCACCACAGACAAATTGTATAAGAAAACAATTAGTGGTGAGGATATTAAATGTGAAAAGGGATACTTGAATGTTACGAAAAGCTTTGCTTGCGTTACATATTTGTTAGAAAGAAATAATTTTTGGCTTTACTGTGAAAACATATTAATATGTGGCTTTTAACTCCTATAAGAGATTTCAGAAAAAAAAAAACTCCGGTAGGAAACAAGGATTACCGTGTGATGAAGAGTTTCAAAATAAGCCAACTTCTGTTAAAGCAAGTTCCACATGCAAAAGGAAAGACTTCAACCCATGAGGTATTGACAACTCAGAGATTCAGTTTGGAGTGCACTCACATCGAATCCCAACTGAGTCGTCCTCATGATATAGAAGTTGTGTTTTCCGCTCTGATCCCACATTATTCGTTACCCAAGGTGGGATACGTAGTGCTTAAACAAAAAAGGAAAGACTTCATAACTAGATCGTGGTCAAAATGGGGTGAGGGCGATCAAACTTCTCTTCTACTATGTTCTTCTACGTCTAATATTGAAGCTAAACTAACACTAAGCATGCATGAAATCCTAATATTTTCCCACTCGCCATGCAATGCAATGCATTCACATAACAACTAATTCATCTGAAATCGCAAAACAAGTATTCATTATAAATCTAAACATAAAGTATTCATTATAAATCTAAACATGATGGATCATTCACATTGAACTCTAGATTAACAATACAACAAGCATTGAAGGCAAGCTAAAGGTTTGAGGGGAAGGTATTCTTACGCACACGTACGCGCGCGCCTCAGAGAACGACGCCGTTCTCACCAAAATGAAATAGTACCGCCAAGAACATGCCACTGCCTCGTGTGCAACTCGTTTCCAATGAAAAGGCGCCACGTATGGAGTCACATCTGAATCCACCTAGCGAGCTGAGTAGGATTAAATATCCCAGGAATGTGGGTCCCATCGCCCTTCAAAATGCTTGCCACCTCAGCATAACTTTTATGCTCCTTAATACCCCCAGCGTCACCCGTTTCTTTTCCCCGCCACCCCACTGGAACGGCTTCGGCTCGAGCCGGGTCGAATTTCTGCCCGAATAATGTCCCTTTTGTCAGAAATTCGTGAGCCATGTATCCGGCTAAGAGCCGATTAGAGCAAGGCGCTTGTTCAGTTGGAGTCGGCTTAGCGGCTTGAAGCTGTATAGAAGCCGACGGCTTGAATGGATAATATGACTCTCTCTCTTTGCGCTTCCTAGACGCGCCAGGTGGTAGAATAGAACGTGCTTGATAACTCATCGTAACCGCTTAAAACATGCCACGTCAACAAGGGTAATATCGTAATTTAAATAGGGGTAAAAGCGTCAAATCGTGTGGTTTTCTCTATAAAAAAGGTTAAAGGTGTCACATCAGCTTCCAAACTGGATTCGAAATTAAATAAATATATAAAAAGAAAAAGAAATAAGGATCAATCACCTGCTGGTTTTAATCAGAGTGAAACCGTTTTCACTGAGGATAAAAAGGTAAATTCATAAAGATGCATTTTTCAAAACTTCAATTTAACAAAAATAAAATAATATTAATTATAAACGGGGGAAATTGAAAAGAGGATAAGAGTGGCTAAAAGTGAGAGACTATCAACGAAAACAGACTTAAAACAACTTGCCGGAATCCGACTAGTGTGCCGGAACCCGATTGTACGGGCGACGATGGGGAGGAAACAGAGAGAGTGAGGAGAGAGAAGAGAAAGACTTGAGAAATAGAAGAGCAGAAACAACGATTATCGCAATGTTGGTGGCATTTATAGGGTTTTGGCCTGGGTTGAATACCCTGGCTGTTTGAAGATATTACGGAAGTGACACCGCTGCGTTGTGAAAGGACAGAATTAGGCTTGCGTTTTGCAGTTGATGGGTTTCTGTGTTCTGACGGTTATACCCTCTTAGCCCAGGAGGAAACTTGGGGCTGGATTTGATGTGCCCTCGCGTCTTGGCCGTAAACACTCAAGTCAAGCCGAGTTTTAAACTAATCGATTTCGGCTCATTTAAAATTTTATGAGTTTGAGTCGAATTTTTTATTAAGTTCAAAATTTTATTCACAAATAGACTTGTTTAAAGTCGTGAACAAACGGGCATGTTCATGAATTTTTAGAACTTTACTAAACAAAAATTAAAATACAATTTTATTCGATATAAAATTAAAAATTAACACATTTATCAATATTATTAATATTTTTTATTTTTTATATAATAAAATTTTTATTTTTAATTTATATAGTAAAATTATTATAATTTATTATATATTTTATCAAAATATAATTTAATTATGAAAATAATTTATTTTTAGATAAATCATATACATCTTTTAAATATAAAAAAAATATAAAAGCTACATATTAATATAAAAAAATCAAATATGTAATCGAGTCTATTCACAAATGTTCAAATCCGGCTCGTTTAATTATTCAGCTTAATATTTTGTTCACAAACAAGCTTGATTGTAAATAAGTCGAGCTCAAACGAGCTTTTATTGAATTCAAACTCGAGTAGCTCATGAGTAGTCAAGCTCATTTACACTCCCAATCGTGTCACAAACGCATTCTTCTTGAGGTTTAGGCCTATTGAGTTTGGTAGAAGTTTATCGACTTGAAAAATTACACTAATGTCATATTTAAGATTATCATTTGTAAGATTATGATGTGTATAAATGCTCGTGTATATTTTTTATTTTGTGTAAATGTCATAAAATATTTATAATCTTCTATAAATGTCTTATTTAAGTTTTGAAAGATTGCAAAGGCTAATTAACATAAAACAGTGAGTTGTCCGAATTCAATTAAATTAAAAAAAATTGTCACTTCCATTCAGAAACTTACCAAAAGCAACTCCTCAATTGTAGGAAAAATGATGACAAATCAATAATATCATTTGAAATTAAAAAACATAACATCTACATATTCGAATATATAACATAAAATAATAATTATACATATAGAAACATAAAAAAGGCTTTAGAAACCACAATATCAAAAGAATCATAAAATCATTAGGTACTTCTTAATTGTAATTATATTTAAATGTATTTACATTCTTGTTTTCGCTCATGTTCGAACATTTTTTTCTCAATTTAAAAAAGTAATTGTTGTGTTGTAATATTTTGTAAATTCGTGCGGTATATTGGAATGCTTTTTTTAAAGAAACCAAAATAATACTTGTCAATCTGGATGAACAGAATTTATTTTTGTTCATATTCATTATTGTTTATCATTTAAACAAAATTATTTGCAATTATAATATATTTTTTATTTTTTTCATTTTTTATTGGTTACGTAAATTGTAATGCCATTTTAATAAAATTGCAACAATACGTGTAAATCAGAATGAACAAAGTTTATTTTTGTTGATATTTGTTCATTATAAATTTGTTCATTATAAATAACATTTAATGACGACAAAATGTATAATGAAAAAGTTCATTTTTTTTACATATTTGTTCATTATATGAAAAAGTATAAAATAGAAAATCGGTTTGCTTGAAAAATCAGTAAAATTTAGTCAATGTTCAATTCATAGTTTTCATATTTGTTAATAGTTGTTCATTATAGAATATGATCTTCATGTTCATTAATGTTCATTAATGTTAATATTAAAGTTTTATTTTTTATTATTTGCGAGTATATTATATTTGTTCATTATTGTCTATATGTTTTTGAGTTGATTTTTTTTAAAATTTATACAGTGATTATAGAGACAGTACCGGTGAGAGGTGGAAATTTTTGACACGACACAATTACAAGACAGGAACCGACACACATTTTAAGCGAATTAGTGTTTTATATAAACAGTTCTAAATCATAAATGGGTTAACACATTTATGACTTACAAATAAACGGGTTGTAAACAAAGTGACTTGCTTAACTCGTTTAAACACGATTATATTAATTGTTTTAAACGTTATAGATTCACATGATTCATTTAAACTTATTTAAACTAATTTTAAACATATATTTCGAATTTATAGTAAGTATTCTAAATGGATTCTTGGTGGAAATTTTTAGATTTAATGTATTTATGTCTATATATTTAAACAGGTATAATCGTGTCATGTCATTACATATTGTATTTAATGTGTTAAATTGAACCTGCTTAAGCTAAATGTGTTTGGTCATGTCGTGTCATATTTAACGTGTAAATTTGATATGTTTAAACTAATAAACATGACCTATTTATAATAAACGGGTTACATAGGTCAACCCGTGTAATCCATTTATTAAATGGGTCGGGTTAACGTTGAGGTTAAACGGGTTAGGGTCATATAGTTGACTCGTTTAACCCGTTTAAATTTTGGGTCATAAACGGATTGATATATTTAGACACGACACAACACGACTTGCTATCCCTAATACCAGTAGTAATTAAATGTGTAGGAAGATATATTGAAAACGCAATATATGGAGATTATAAAATGTGTTTGCTATATAATTTTTTAACAATTAAAATTGTTCAAACAAATTGTCTATAAGTCATATTTTTTATTTGACAATAAAAATGTACTTTTTTGTTCATATATTTTCATTATATAATATGTCAACCTTATCAACGAAATAAGGAGATTCAAACGTTACAATTTATAAAAAGAATAGATGTTTAGAGTGTTTATTATTATTCATATATGTTCTAATTTTCATAACTATTTGTTAAAAAGGGGATATACAGTAATAATTAACAACTTGCTAAAAATCATAAAATTCAAACGACACGATCTATAAAAAAAACAAATCTTTATAATGTTCATTATTATTCATATATGGAAAGAGAATAAAAAAAGTGATTTAGTTTGGTTATAGTTGTATTGGAAAGAAAAGACATTAATTAAAGCAAAAAATCATACACGTTTTTTAAAAATTAGATATTTATAGTGTTTATTATTGTTCATATATATTCATAACTAATGATCATATCTATTTGCTAAAAAGGGATATACAGTCCAAATATGAAACTAATTACTTGCTACAGGATATTCAAACGACACGATCTATAAACAAAACATGTGTTTATAATGTTCATTATTGTTAATATATGGAGAGAGAATAAATAGTTATTTAGTTTTGTTAGAATTGTGATAGAAAGGAAAGACATTAATTATGACAAAAAAATCAGTGATTTTTTTAAAACTTGATAGTTTGAATGAATTTGACATTTTTAAAGAATCAAAACCATAAACAGATATTTATATACTTCTTAAATTACAAAAAACTATTTATACAAAAGAGCAAATATAGATTGACATTCATACAAATGAAAATTCAAAAATGAATAGTTACATAATTATCTGAATAGGATTTATATACTGATACAAAATTCAAAAAACAATATTTAATTATACATTTAATATAAGTTAATTATAATGATTTAAGAATATTAGCGAGTAGCTTGTTTTAAATAAATATGAAAAATTAATTTAAAAAATACTCCCTCCGTCTCTCGAGGATAAACACACTTTTTATATATATTGTCCCAATATATAGGCACACTTATTTTTGCGAACTCATTTATGATAAACATATTGACATCCTTATACTCATTTATGAAATAAATTTTTTAATGGTGGAGTATTTCCTAATAAAAATTTTTAAAGACATAATAGTAATAATATATAATTTAACTAACTTTAACTATCACAACTACTTAATTTATTAAAACCCTAAAAATCAAATTGTGTCTATCTTTATGGGACAGAGAGAGTAGTAAATAAGAAATAAAATATTAAATTTGTACTAATAATTAAAAAATAGTAGTTGAGTTTCATATCTCATTTTGACTATATTTATTATTTATTTATTTATTCCACGTGATGCGTGTTGTCATATAATATAATGATTTACATAACACTACTGAACTCAGTAAATAGAGTTTTTATTTATTAAATTTAGTAGCAAATTATAGCAGTTAATAAAGTTAATAAATAATTTTTTTTAAGCAAAACATGAAAGATGGTGATGACTGACGAGTGACGAGAAGTGTGGGGAAGCAGTGGATTAGGTAAGTCACGCTAATTGATCGAGGTAGCGAAGAACAAGGCGATGGAGATTTGTTTGGACTGTTTATTCTAACACGCAAGATCGTGTAAGATGTTTATCGGGTTGAGTAAATATGGGATGTGAGAGAGTGAACAAAGCGTAGTAAATATTAGAATAAAAATTTATGAGGTCCCTGAATCATATTCATAATAATTTTTTGGTCCTTGAGTAATTAATATTCACTTTATCGATCCCCAAGTAATTGAAAAACGACTGTTGTTAATCATTCTGTTAAATTAAGCTAATGAAAAGGTTAAAATGACATTATTACCCCTGCCGCGTGTGTATTAATGAAGGACCGGTAAATTAAGCAAAAAAATTAGAGGGACTGGTAAATTAAGGAAAATATCTACATAGTGAATCAGTAAATTATTTACTTCTTAAGTTGTCAGCTTGATTTAACAGAAGGATTAACGGTGGTCGTTTTTCAATTACTCTGGGATCGGCAGAGTGAATATTAATTACTCTAATAACGAAAAATTATTAGAAATATTACTCAAAGACCGCATAAACTTTTACCCTAAATATTATAAGTGATTATTTGGCGCTCGAATAGATGTGTTATCAAGGCATCACAGAATAATCCGTGCAGTAAAACTCTTATCAAGCGATATTTGGCCTTTGGGTTGCTATCATTTTTTTTTCATTCAATACCAATGCAGAACGAATAAGTTTATTCAAAATAAAACAAAAACTAAAATAACTACCTTTGAATAATTTTTTAGTATTAATAGTTTAAAAGTAGTCAAAATTAAGAAAAAAAATGAAATTAAGTTTATTTTCATTGTATCTAAAGTTAGAGCGTTTTTAAATTATCTTTTTACTTAGCTTATATTCTGGATTAAATTTTGGCACGTATTTACAATATGATGATTCAGATCCAACTTGGCACATTTTAAAGAAAATAACAAATGGTAAAACCAAAAATCATTTAACTTGTGCGTGTGATTAGGGTTTTTCTTGCTCATCTTCTCGTGTTATTTTCGTTTGTTGTGAGTTGTAAGACTCTTACATGTGGTGAGATCAATTGTATATTTTTTAATTATAATATACAGTTTTAATATTTATTTTTTAAAATTAACTTAAGAACTCAAAGCCCAGACAAAATTTCGATGAAAAAAGCCTGGCCCAACATGTCTCCCGTGATGGTGTTGCTAAAATAAACTGGGAAAATTAAACAAATGTCCCCCTTTTTTTTGCAAAATAGGAAAATACCCATTATTAGGTGCAATTATGTTCACAAATTCATATAGCATTTTTTTTAAATATACTTAATTTCAATTTAAATGTATAAAAATATTTACCATTCTAATTATGTATTTTTTTCTCTTATTTAATATTTTCAAATAGATATTAATTAATTGAATTTTATTTTCTCTTTTTTACAATTAGTTACTTTTTTTTATTTTTAGTTCACTCACTAATTGTATTTTTTTTCTCCATCATTTTTTATTTTCATATTGGTTTTTGTTTTTTTCTTTTTCATTCTTTATTTTTAAACAAGAACACAATCAAGTAATATTTAAATATATTATGTATTTTTTATATATATTTTAAAAATTTATTTTTTTGAACATATGAACACAGATAAACATCATTAGATATTTTAATGATCATCAAATAATTTGATTTTTTTTTACCATTTTATAAAAATATCATAAACATGCATTTTTAAGAGTTTGTGTGTTTTTCATTTCTTTTAGCATTCAATATAAATGAACATTGCATGAATATCGATGTTCAAATTGTATTAATTTATTTTTGTGGTATTTTTAAATTTAATATTCAATGAACATTAATAAACATAAATGAATATTCGATTATAATCAATGTTAAAAAAATATGGTATTTTGTTGTTTTTTTTTTCAACTATTGTGAACTATGTTGAACATAAATGAACAAATCGATGTTCAAAACAGTATATATAGTTCTTTGTTGTTTTTGTTTTTAACTTTTGTTGACTGCATTGAACATAAAGGAATATAATTTTATAATCAATGTTTAATATACGTGTTCGTTATTGTGTAATTGATCATATCTTAATGATTATATAAATATTCAATAATATTAATCATTTTTCAATATATTATAAAATATAAAAATCAAATTAAATCATTAATAAATAATGTTTATTTGTGTTCTTCTGTGTTAAAAATAAACGAACTTCTAAAAATATATAAAGAAGACATGAGTGAATATAATCTAATAAGATAGTGTTGGACATTTATACAAAAATAATAATAGAAAAGTTGATGTTACATAAATATCTATAAAATAAAAAGATTTTTTGCATGATAGTAAATACAAGGCCCGATAAATAATACTCAAATATATGGAGGTTAATTAAAATGTTTAAGTAGCGGGTGGTTTTTTTTCAATAGAATATAAAATTTTAAGTTTAAAAAATAATAAATTAAATTTATATATGTAATTAAAAGGATGCAGTTGAGTAATAATCTTTTTTTTTTCAAAAATACATAGTCCAATACACATAAATCAATTATTTATAAAAGTTATCTAGAGTTAGTTTAAGAATACTAGTGGGTAATTTTTTGATAAAATATGGAAATTTACTTTGAAAAAATAATAAATTAAAAAAAATAAGTTGATAAGTTTGTATATCGTAATTAAAAGTGTTAATTAAATAATTATCCCAAAACAAAAGTTGGTTGACCTTATCTAAAAAAACTAATCAGGTGAATAATTTTGATTTATGAGTTTCAATAAAATAACTCAAATTTTATAATAATTAAAAAATATCACCATATTTTCTAGTTTCTCCTAAAAAGAAAAATACTCCATATTCACATTGGACCAAAACAGTGATTTGGTTGTTCTTTAATGATTCAATTTTGTCACCATTTTTAGCAACAAATTTACGAGTAAGATTTAATTAAAAGTTTTTATAAGTACATAAATCAACAATGTAAGCTTATTATCAGTTAATTTATAGTTACAAATCAATGATTCTGATATGTCGTTGTAACCAAACTACATATATTGCAATATATGTTAACACTTACATAGATATTTATGTAGGAATTTAGGTTCTATGAGTCAAATTCGTAAACATAATTAAATACCTACGCACAAAATGATAATAAAAGCGTACTTAAAAACCATGAATCTTAATCCCTCCAATATCTTGATATAAGACCTTCGAATTGGTCCACACATAAAAAAACTTATACAAGAAAAGAATGGTGAATATCCTTTTATAGAAATTAAAAGGAATATACAAAAAAGAACGAATGTTCAATGAAAAAAATACATCTATTCATTTTACCGCAAGTTTCTACATATATTATAATATAATCACACTCTTATTATAAAATGACATGTTCATACTATATTAAATATATCACTTTAATTTATGTCATACTGAAGGATCTCAAGTAGAACTGCACAAAGTATTAAATAAAAGAGTAAGCAGACTTATCTGGTAATCGCAGCGGAAAAGTTGAGATCCTAGAGAGATTAACTGATGGTTTCCTTCTCCTACAAACCAATTTCCGAGTCGAAGGCGTGTTCTTTTACAACACTTGCTACCGAATGATCACTGGATGAACCTGGAGGTGCAGAGAAAAGAGGCTGCTCTTTTTTCTGAACGTGAAAACTCATTCACTGTTATCTTTAGGGTTTCCTAATTTAACCCTTTTATAACGCTACAAGATTACCTCATAAGTCCCTTAACTGACAAACTTATTGTAAGTCAGTTCTTATCAGTTAGTTTAGTCTTAGGCAGACCCTTAACTACTAACATCTCTCACTCGCACATGACATAAACTTATTATGTCAAGTGTGAGGTTTACTTAGTTCATCCAAGTTGTATCATTCTTTTATCTAGTGGGCCACACCACCAACCAGTTAAGAATGAGTATAAGTGCCTTGACTGGGCTACTCATATGTCGTTTTTCAAGACTTACGGTTGTATCCCCCCGATTACTTTCCGTGTTCACGTCTTTCGATCTTAAGGTCTTACGAAAAATCAATCATTTCCACTTGTCTATTTCACGTAGAAATTTTTAACAGGGCCCGTGCGTACTTTGATTCTGTTCGTGAACCGTTACTGAAAGTATTC
>CANYCX010566526.1:0-13014 GCA_948193385.1 Breynia disticha f. nivosa
ATGTGATCATGGATTGATTATATTTGAGTGGTTTATTGAGCATGCTTATTAAAAGTAATGATATGGATTACTAAGTTCCGTATGTGATGGAATGAATTCCATTGTGTTATAAGATTTTTGATGTCATGATTATGTGTGGTATAGATAGGTGAAACATACCTTGATACACTTGAATTCTGTTGTGTTAGTGAATGATAATGGTTAAATATACATATGTACTATGAAAGTTGTAATGTTGGCATGGAAAGGATGACCTTGTGTTGTCAGTGTAATAGTGTGTGCATATTGTCATGTGTTAGGATGTTGAACAAAAGTGCATAATAAGATGATCATACTTGATTATGGAAGATGAATTTGAGAATGTTTGAGAATTTCTTGATGTTGGATATGTGAAATGGTTAATGATATTTGGGAGGTTAAATTGTGAAATGTGAAGTATATTTGAGTTGATGATTGTTGAATGTTCAAAAGTAAAATGTGTTATGTTTAAAGAGGTTAATGCATGTGTTTTGTTGGTGAAATGTTAATTAGGAAGTTAAGATTTGGTTTGGTATGAATGTTTAAGGGTTTGGGTTGAAAACTTCTGGTTCCAGAGGGTCCAAACGGGCTGGGGAACGACCTGCTCGGCTAGTTCCCCAAACCGATTGGTATTCTTAACAATCCAGAACACCCAAACGGTTTGGAGAACGACCTGGGTAGGCCGTTCCCCAAACCGTTTGCATGTTAATTTGCACCTAAAATTGTGATTGTTTGAGGGGCTGATTTGTACACTCGTTTGAATATTTGCATTGCGACTTGCATTGTGAACAATATGAGATAGAGGTTGTGATTTATATTGAATGTATAAATGCTATAGAAAGTTAGTGATTATTTGAGATTTCTGAATGTTTAAAATGCTAAGGGAAGTTGTCCATCTTGGTAGTGTTGCTTATTGAGTGTAAAAACTCATTTTCTTTTTATGCCTGTCATATTCAATATTTTCAGGGATTGAAGAGGACGCTTATGCTCTTGCCGACTAATGCCCAAGGAACAGGTGAACCAACATGGTCGTGCACTGAAGATGTCTTGTGAGTGGATGCCAAACACTGGCAACGTAACATTTAAATGCATACATGTATTTGATAAATTTGTGTTTAAAAGGAGGTTTATTTTGAATCTTTTCTTTTTGTATACCTCGTTCATAGTACACATTATTCTTTTGAAGCGTCTTATATTTCAAAAGTACAATATATAAATTTTACTTAATTAATGAAAAATTCAATGTCCTAAAATAAACATATATATATATATATATATAAGGCTTGTTTTAAAAAGAATTTATTTTTAAATTGTATTCTGAAAAACTTATAATATCAAAGTTTGGGTACCACTAAGGGAAATAATTTATAAAATACGGAACAAGTGCTAGTCGAATTTGGGTGTTACAGTGATACTCGAATGATAACTATTATTATATGCAAACTCGATCAAAGGTAAATGATAGTCCCAATTACCTCCAAACTCCAATACACATGCTCTCATCATATCCTCAACTGTGTGAATCGTCCTCTTAGACTGTCCGTCGGTTTGAGGATGAAATGTAGTACTAAACCTCAATCTGGTACCCATCACATCTTGTAAACTCCTCCAAAATTGTGATGTAAACTGTGGATCCTGATCAGACACAATCGATAAAGGAACTCCATGTAATCTCACTATCTCGACGACATATAAACTCGCAAGCTTATCCAATATATCATCCTGTCGGATAGCTAAGAAATGTGCTGATTTAGCCAACCTGTCCACTATGACCCAAATAGCATCATGACGTCTAAACGTCCCTGGTAATCCCACAATAAAATCCATGGTGAACTTCTACCATTTCCACTTTGGAATCTCTAATGGTCTCAACTTTTCAGCTGGAGCTTGATGTTTTGTCTTGATCTGCTGACAAGTTAGACATCTAGCTACGACCTCTGCTATCTCTCGTTTCATATTCACCCACCAATACATATCTCGCATATCCCGATACATTTTCGTACTTCTAGGATGTACTGAATAAGGTGAAGAATGTGCTCAATCATCAAACTTTCCTTCAAATCAGCTATCTTTGGAATGCACAATCGTCCCCCATAGTACAACACTCCATCATCATTCAACCTGTGAGTTGTATTCACATTCCCTTTTTCAATTTTCTTCTTAGTTCGCATCATGTACTTGTCTTCTTTCTGCCATTTATCTATCAACTCTCTTATACGAGGTCTCACTCGTATATTAGCCAACATTTGATTATCAATAAGATATAATGCACTCTGATCTCTCGTAATGCAAATAAAGACTCCGCCCTTTATGCAACATAATCTTCATTCTCTTTTCCCTTTTGACTCAAAGCATTGAGGACTACATTCACCTTCCCTAGGTGATACTCAATCGTGCAGTCATAATCTTTTAACAGCTCAATCCAACATCTCTGCCTTAAGTTCATTTGCCGCTGCGTAGTAATGTACTTGAGACTTTTATGATCTTTAAAGATCTGAAACGTCTCACCATACAAATAATGTCTCTAAACCTTTAAAGCATGAATAATCGCAACTAACTCCAAATCGTGAGTAGGATAGTTAACCTCGTGTGGTCTCAAATGTCGTGAATTATAAGCAATCACTCCCCTGTTCTGCATCAGAACTCTGCCTAACTCTTCTCCAGATGCATCTGTATAGACTACAAATCCACCTTCCTGGGTCGGTAACATCAGAACTGGGTCGGTAACTCCAAATCATGAGTAGGATAGTTAACCTTTTTTTAGCTCATGAAAACTATTCTGACATTTTTATCCCAAATGAACGGAGCATTCTTATTCAATAAAGAAGTCATCGGTCTAGATAATCTCAAGAAATCCTTGATAAACCTCCTATAATAACCTGTCAGACCTAAGAAACTTTGCATCTCTGTCATATTTTAGGAGCTTTCCATTCCTAAACTGCTTTGATCTTGCTAGGATCTGGTTTAACACCCTCTACTGATATCACATGACCTAGAAAGACCACTTCTGCCATCCAAAACTCACATTTGTTGAACTTGGCATATAACTCCTTTGCTTTTAACAACTCCAACAAGATGCGGAGATGTTCCTCGTGTTCTTTCTTATCTTTTGAGTAAACCAGAACATCGTCAATGAAAACCACTACAAATTGGTATAAATACGACTGAAATAGTTTATTCATCAAAGTCATAAAAGTTGCTGGCGTATTAGTTAACCCGAATGACATTACTGTAAACTCAAAGTGACCATATCGAGTCCTAAACGCCGTCTTTGCCATAGAACTCTCCTCTACCCTCAGTTGCCAACATCCAAACCTCAAATCAATTTTAAAAAATACCATCATTCCTCTCAACTGATCAATCAGATCATCTATCCATGGCAACAGATACTTGTTCTTCACGGTCACCTTATTCAAATGATGACAATCAATACACAATCGCATACTCCTATCTTTCTTTTTCATGACAATACCGATGAGCCCCAAGGTGATACACTCGACCTGATGAAATCTTTATCCAACAACTCCTATAGCTGTTTCTTTAACTCCTGCAACTCTACAGGTGCAATTCTGTATGGTACTATAGATACTGGTACTACTCCTGGTACTGTCTCAATCCTAAAATTAGCCTCTTACTGTAGTGGTAATCCTGGTAACTCATCAGGAAATAACTCTGGATACTCCCTGACTATCTCTACATCCTTCACCTCCAATTTCGCCTTATTCAGATATGTTTCGCAAACTAAGAAAGCTTCGCATCCATCTCTCATCAATTTAGCAGCGATAGCCACTAAAAATCAAACAGGAAGGTATCACTTTCCATTCACCTACTAACAACACCTTTTTTTTGCCTTCAACTTCTACTATCACCTCTTTTGCATAGCAATCAACCATTTCTCGATGTTTGGATAACCAATCCATCCCTGAGATGATCCCAAAATTCGCCATCTTTAGAACTATCAAATATGCCAGATACTCTAATTCACTAATTTTTAACTCATAATTCCTCATCATATGTCTCATCAGCACTGTACCTCTTGTTAGCATAAAAACAGCAACAACATGTCCCAAACGCTTTATATCACCCCGTATCTGTTCTACCACAGTCTCACTTATAAATGAATAAGTAGAACCCAAATCAATCAACACTAATGTATCATATGTAAAGATAGAAATTATAACGGTGATGACATCGAGATTATCTGCTGCCTCATCTCTAATCATAGCAAATTGGGTCTGAGATGTTGTCTCAGCCTGTGAAGCTGCTCCACCTTTGACGGCTGTTCCTCCTCTCGAGGTAGTACCTGTAGCTCGTCCACCACTCCCTCGACTAGCACCAATCGATACGGTTGCTTTGTTATTTATCATACTGCTCTGCCTAGAAACACCTCTTTATGACTTTCTCCTCTCTCGATAGTCTCTAGCAAAATATCCCAGCTGATAGTAGTTATAGAATAGAGACCTGGTATCTCCACCTATATAAGTACCTGTGCCTCTACTTTGGGAAGTAAGAGGCCTGATGGAATAGTTTATCCCACCTCTTGCTCCTCTCGACTGCCTATCATTCCCACCTCTACCGTGAGATGCTCTCGAATCAGTCTTCTTACGTTCCCGTGCTGTACTAAAACCACTTTAAACCTTCTGTCTCGTGCCCTTTCTACGGCCCTCATCAGCTAATAACTCCTCTGCTCTAATAGTTGTCTCAAGCAAACTCTCATAAGTGGGTGGCTTCATCGCAATTCTGGTACGAATGTTAAATCACAACCCTCTCTCAAACCTATCTCTCCTCTGCTAATTAGTAGCCAAATCTGCTGGCGCATATCTGGATAATCTGGTAAACTACGCCTCTGTAACTGTCGTATCCTTTTATTTCAAATCTAAAAACTCGATCTTCTTCTTTGTCTAATAGAGTGGAGGTGTATACTTATTAGTAAATTTCTTCAAAAAATCATCCCAAGTCAGAGTAAGAGGATCATTCTGACTGTTCGAAAATACTTCCCACCAGTTCCAGACATCCTTCTCAAGCAATGAACTAGTATACCTAAATTTTTGCTCTAGAGTACACCGATACGAGTAAGGATACACTCAGTGTGCCTGAGCCAGTCTTCTACCTCTACAGAATCAATATTGCATTCAAAATTTTTAGCACCCTGCTTTCGTACTTCCCAAAATTTCGATCTATATTCAACCCCTGACTACCAAATGCTCCCCGACTTCTCATCATTTTTTGCATCATCTCCCAGAAAGGAGCATAAACTGGATCATAATATGGTATGTTAGGTTGTACAGGTTGCTCATTAGGTACTGGAGCAGATCCCTGCCCCTGCACGGACTCTCTAGACTCATCGGTGTCATCGTGCGATACGTTGTCAATAGGCTCCATCCTAAAGAAATCATAAGTTCAAATCCTTTAGTTTTGCAAAATATGATGCAAATGAAAACAATTTTTGGGAGAGACCGTAGGGAATATAATCCCTGCTCTGATACCACTAAATGTAAGGCTCATTTTTGTAAACCTAATTTGTATAGTCTAAATAACCTCTAGAAATGGAAGATTGAATAGAGGTTATGCAAATGGATGGATTTTAAAATTTTTTGCAAGTATAAAATGTGAGAGTAAGAAGAAAAGAGAGACACAAGAATTAGAGTGGTTCAGTGAGCAACACCTACTCCACTACCTAAGCTTTAACTTAAGATTTTTAACAATCCACTAAGTTTACTTATTACACTTGATTTCTGGCTCAAGCCACCTTGCAAACAATCTGATTTTCAACTCAAATCAAACCACAAGTACTAAACTAGCTCAAAGTAGAAGACTCTTTTAGATGAAACACAAAGAACACAAGTAAAAGCAATAATAAGAGCTTGAGGGACAAAGATAAATCCTTTGTAATGCTTGTGTTTACCTCTCTCCTCTGTCCTTGCTTCTATTTATATGTTCTCTTGTGTTTTTTCCTGTTGGTCTTTGTTGTGGTCCATTTTAAGTTGCTTTTCAAAGTCAACTCTTGTCCACTATCAGGTTCACCAGTCGACTAGTATATACTGTACTCGAGTATTTTGAACATTCTAGTCATATGGTTTAAATTCTAGTCGAGTGCTTTTCATTCTAGTAGCTTCCAAACTCTGAAGTCTTGACCTCCAGTCGACTGGACTCAATCCAAGTCGAATGGTCTGTCCTGCAAAACATGTTAGTAGACTGAAAAACACATAAGTCGACTTACCTGCACTTGATTTCAAATTTCAAATCTTCCAAAAACCAAATCTCGATCCATGATGTCATTCTAAGGATTTGTTCCCCTGTTTTGGCTGCAGAGGTCAGAATCAGTCGACTGGTTTTCTTCCCAGTCGACTGGTTTGGGGTAGTGGTCCCCAAACTAGCCGCTGCTAACCTCTTTGTAGAATTTCCAGTGCACCAGTCGACTGGTCTCCATATAGGTCAACTGGTACCACACAAGATCATCTTACTTGTCTGCTTTCCACTACACTTAAGTCTTTTCTTACTTAGCCTTTGTCACCAACATTCAACTTCTCAAATTTCATTCTTTACCCTACAAAGTACATTTATTAAATTCACAAAGTTTTTAATCATATCAAAACTTAGAACGAATTTACATTGTTAACCACCATTGGTCCAACAATCTCCTCCTTTTTTATAATGACAAAACTTTAGTGAATTTGATAAAAGTAGTCTCAAAATTAAGTGACAAATATATGATCAAGGTTACCCTTGTCAAATGGTTAGCTAACAAGTAACAACAATATTACTTTTAAGATTTTCTCCCCCTTAGTTTATGCTTCATTCACCTAAACTCCATTTATGCTCCATTTCATGTCATTTACCAAATACATCAATTTTTCATATACTTAACCAACTATATGCATATCATCAATCCAACAAGAACTTCCAATCATCACCGCAAATCACAAATTCATAATCTCTCCCCCTCTTTATCATAATCAAAACAAACTCATCACAAGCAAATCATCTAAAAAACACAAGTACATAACATAGAGAATAAATCCAAATATCCGTACACATCCATTACCGCCTAAGGAAATCAACCAAACAAATAGATAATAAAGTCATTACGTCCTAAACAAATCATCCAAACAAACATAATCATCGAAACAAACATAATCATTCAAATAAGTGCATAATATCCTAAGAAATTAAAACATGCACTACATAACCATAAGTGACACATGCATAGAATTATCATGATGAAATGTGGGTTAGAATGGTGCCAAGCAACACTAAGGATGAGCAAAATCATTGGTGCGGTAAGTAAGCTTTTCTCAAATCTTCTCGACAATCGAAGAAACCTTCTTGATCAAGTGACCCATTGCACTCATCTCCTCCTTTAGCTCCATACGCATAGTCCCTATTTCTTGTCGAACCTCACCAAGCTCCCTTCTAAGAGCCACCATTTCTTAATAACCTACATGACTTTGCCTAGCCAAACTCCCTCTAGGAGTAGCATCATCAAATTTTTCTCCCTCTTCGACCAGAGTCAAGCAAAAATGATTAGCATGAGCTGCATACATCCATCCTCTTTCCACCGTCTTCACCAACCTCATAGTTTTAAGGTTCATTGTAATGACCCTCCAATTGTAAGGATATGAAATAAAAGCCTCCCCTTCAAGATCAATATGATTTTCTTTAAGGATCTTGGTGATTATAGCCCCAAAAAGCATTCACTTAGACTTGGAAGAACGATGATAAAGCTCGACATGGAGGAGTTTGCACTTGCATTTCATCATCCTCGACATTAGGTGTGGGAATTTGATTTCTCGTCCTTCCTCGAGGTGCCAAATGATCTCCACATCTAAGTTGGTGATATGGTTGTTGTTATTCGTTTTAGGGAAAATATTTTAGTTGATTGCATAATGAAGCAACCGATAAGGGATCGGCATATCCATTGCCTTAAATAGTTTATAACTAGGAACCACCATGAGTTGCCTAAACTGACGGAAACCATCCTCTAGATTGAACGTCCACTCTTGCTTCAGTTTGGGTTCCTCATCTGAATCATCTGGGTTTCTATTTTGATTCATGTTCTTATCATCATTAGAGCATGTAGGCCGAACTCCACCTTTCTTCATCCCAAACCAATGACGCAAATTGTCCTCTGTTACTGTGATCCCCTTTCCCTTTATTGGGTAGCAAGAACCATCCCTCAATTTTGGTCACCACTAATTATAATATGCATGTTGGTAGAGAATTCTCTAATCAAATCCTCATAAATATCATCCTCATAACCCACCACATCAAATATTCCTTTAGCTCTAAAGTCCTCAAATAATTTAGCATATGGAGACTTCAACAAGTTAATCCAGTGGAATTTCATTGAGGGTATAAGAATCTCAGTGGTGAGTACCTTAGTGTATATTTCTTGATCGGTATGTGTGAACCTCAGAATAACTCTCTCGCGTTCCCTAAATGCTCCCCCTTGGGAAGATGAACCACGCATCCTAGTGGATTCCAGGCATGATTTCTTGCTTGGGTTTTCTTGCTGAGGTTGCTTTTTAGGGTTTCCTATGAGCTTCAGCCTTAGTTCTTGCCATTTTTGAAAGTTTAGAAGAGTTAGGTTTTCTGGAAGAATGTGATGATTTGGATGGATTTGATGATGTTTAGAGAGTGACAATAGTGAAATTGAAGTGTTTATGATATGGGTAAGTGAGTTTGAGGACTGATTTTGGTGTAGGTTAAAGGATTTCGATCGATTGGGAAGAGGATAAGTCAAGTGGAGAAGGGTTTTGTTTTTATGAAAGTGAGAAAAATGAGAGTTTGGGAAGGTTTTAACCTTCTGTACGTGTGTCCAATCGACTGGTTTGTGGATTAGTCGACTGGTGGTTGAGAGTGCTGCTTGGATTTCTCGACTTTTAGTCGACTGATGCAGATGCAAGTCACCTAGTTTGTGGCAAAAATCTGATCCGAGGCTTGTTTTTTGTGTGCCACTCGACTCATATATATACTAGTCGAGTGGTATTTTGTGAACTCTAGTCCCGTAGCCCTTTTTGTTTTGCCCCGACCTTCCAGTCGACTCATGTATGTATTAGTCGACTGGATATTGTGAAGTGTTGTCCTGAGGCTACTAACTTGTTTTCTACTCGACTGATCTTCTTATAAGTCAACTAATGTGCCTTTCACTGAGTGCCCAAAACTTTCTCACCTTCTAGTCGACTGATGCTCAAAACTAGTTGATTGGTATTTTAGCAAGTCCACTTATTTCCTAGAAAATCACCTTCCAGTCGACTGGTAATCTAGCAAGTCAACTGATTACCTTGGAGATTCACTTTACTCGACTAGTGTCCTAACTAGTCGACTGGTGTGCACTTCAGACTTTTTTAACTTGCCGACTGTATACTTTACTCGACTAAATTTCATTTTAGTCGACCTATAAACCCTACAGTACCCTTTTTCCTTTTCTTTCAGCATTTTCTTCCTTGCCAAGCCGAGTTGCTCAAGTGAGGCTTGCACCACTTGACCACTTTGTTGTTCTTAGAGCTTATGAATGCATAATGTGATGACAAAATAACATGTAAATCAAACATACAAACACATTATATGGAATTCAAGTCACACATGCCAATTCTCATTTTAATTTCATTAAATGTATCTTCTTTCAATGGTTTTGTGAGAATGTCATCCAATTGGTCATTAGTAGGTACAAATTTTAGACATACATCACCCTTGAGATAATAATCACGCAAGAAATGATGCGTAATTTCTAATGCTTAGTCCTACTATGCAAAATTAGATTTTTACTCAAACTTATGGCACTTGCATTGTCACAATATATGGGTACATTTTTAACATGAATACCATAGTCCATAAGTTGATGCTTCAGCCAAAGTACTTGGGCACATGCACTCCTTGCGGCTACATATTCGAATTCAGTGTGACGTCCAAATTTAAATACCATTTCATAATTTATTAATCATTTTTCCCAAGAAATGATACTTGAACTTGAACATCATTTTTAAATTTTTGAAATTATAATTGAATAAAATATAAGAAAATAAAATAGGGAAATTTAACTTTACTTCATTTAAAATAAATACACAGATTCCATTTAATTTAAAACATTCACAAGTTTTGCTTCACAAGTTTTGCGAAGGCCCATATTCAAAACATCACACAATTTACAATACGTTATAGGTTATGAAAGAATAAAGTCCAGAAAAATATTAACTCAATCATAACCACACACAAAATACAAGTAATGCACTATGTATATTTGTCATGTACAAAGGAAAATTTTATACACAGTGCACCGCCAACCTTAAATTCTCTTGTCGTAAATCAGTAACTTGTATAGCAAGGAACCATATTCACGCACACAATTTATTTATCTTGAATTTCTGCCGAGCGAAGCAGGCATAAAATGCGTGAGTTGTGAAACTCAGTAAACAACACTACCATAAAGGTCAATTTTCATTCAAATGGTATATTTAACCATAACATTTTAAAATATATATATATATAAATAAATATAAGGTAAAGACAAGTGAACAACAAAATACAAGTCAAATTCAATTTTTATTCATAACATAAATATATACGATTTATCCAGATTATATTTATTTTCATCGTATAAAATATGTTAATACTTTCTTACTTCATAAAAATACACATATACACAAAGTTATGTATTATTTTTCATCACTTTTAGACGGAAAACAGGTCAGAACGCGGGGTGGACCAGACTACGCGGTGTGGAGATGGAGTACGCGGGGTCAGAACGAACTACGCGGTGTCAGTCATGAACTACGCGGGGTCAGAACGACCACGCGTACTCATGCGCCAGGTCGCGTTCTCACCTGTTTCTCCGGCCAAAAAGTAATACAAACATACCATACAATTTAATCTTCATTCCATAATCCAACACACACTTAATTTTCAACATACAACTCAATATAATCATCCCAAATCATAATATACTTCAAATTTTAATTAACCAATCCTTCCAACAACAATTCTTCAAATTTTATACAACATCCAACCACAATTCATCTTAATTCACAAGTATATTACATATATAAATTCACATTTTTCCATACCAAAATCTCATCAACATAATCAATTTATACTCAACAAACATCAATCACATTTCAATCACACATAATACTCTTAACTCAATCTTGAATTAATCTAACAAACCTTAATCAAAATCCTATAAAAACATAGTGCATTCAACTTCACACTTATGAATTTAATCACATATTTCACAAAGAACATGTTAAACGAAAAATAAATAAATATGAATGCATATGATCTAATGCATTCTTTGATATTATCTTCCCCGAAATTTATTTCTCTCATTAATGCCTTATTAGGCCTCTTTAGATGACGTTTGCAAACGGGCCTCGTCGGCCGGGAGTTAAGGTTACAATTACTATGGTCCATATATTTTTCTGCCTTAATAGGCTTGTTTAACGCCCCAATGGCCGGCACCCTCGAACACATAAATGTGAACGATAAACCACGGTATAGCAGAACGTATGTTTTATATACGACTGCAAATACGCTCCCAAGAGCCGGTAACCCTCCCTCATTTCAAATTATGCTCCCAAAAGCCAATATTTTTACATGCTCCCAATGAGCCCCAAATGAATGCATGATGTGCAAATGCTCAAACAACACATCCATGCATATTCATACCATGCTAAATCAATAAGCATAAATAACAACCATATCATGGCACCATAACTTCATGTATCAATACACCATATAATCAATTTCAAATCAACAAAATCTCAAATCCACATATTCTATACCTTCACAATATTTCATATATTTTTGAACATACTTAACAATAACATTTTCATACCAATTCAACACAAATCATACCAATTCAATTCTCAACTCATTCCTAACATTTCTTACCATTTCTAACTCAATTCTTAACCATAATTCAGCAAACACTTTCTCAAATAATTATTCAACATACATTTCAATTTCACATCAACAACAACAATTTCAAAACATACTAACACATTTTAACATAATACTCATCCAATAAATTCTCAAATTTCACATGCAATTTACAAACAAACAATGAAAGTTGCGCTTGCGTTGTTTACCTTAAAAAAATACGCCTAAGCTTCCGGCCTCGAATTACCTTCTCTGGAATTTTTATCTCCTAAAGAACAATTTACAAATTTCACATTAAATACATATATTTAAATTATGAATTTCAATAACTAACTATGTACTTAATTTTTCTCACATCTTCTTTCTTTTCCTCTATAATTTATTTTTATTTATTAAATTCCCAAGAGTAAGACTTAAGTCTTTTCCATCAACCTCTTCAAAAATTTCATTTTTCTTGATTATATTACCATTATTAAGGCTTAACCCATGTTAACTTACTTATGATTTTTCCTTTTCCAACTTCAAACAATTTATACACACTAATTCTCCAATCCTCTTCCAAAAATCCTAACTATTTACCTACCATCTCTTTCATCCCTTCAACCTTACACTATCCACGTAAAGTAACATCAAAAGTACTTCCCATACACCTCAAAAACACTTACCAAAATGGTAAAATGCCGTAGTAACTCTGATCACGTAAAATCCAACTCTTCCCTACTAACACGTCCTTGTTTCTCAGCAATTTTCAGTACCTAAATCACATTTTTAACATCAAACTCACAGGAAAATGGATAGTAAACGTTCAGAGCTTTCCAACGAGTACTTTTTTACTCAAATCGGAACTCAATCGAAAGAGTTATGGTCATTCGAAGTTAAGGTTTCAAGAAAAACGGAAATTAAGAAAATAATAGTAGATTTTACCTTAACTCCAGTAAAAAATGTTGTTATGAACCTTCCTACTCCAAATTTTTGATAAGAATTAATAATAATGGGAAGGTTTTGACTAAGAAAATGAAGAAGAAGGAGAATTGAAGTTGAGAGGAGGAAGGAGATGGAGATTGAATTAGTGGAGATGGTGGGAGTGTTTAGTGGAGAAGGAGGTGGAAAAGATGATAA
>CANYCX010566563.1:0-12747 GCA_948193385.1 Breynia disticha f. nivosa
TATACTAAACAAAAATTTAAGAGTTGCTAAATGACTCCACAAATATGAGGAGTGAATGTAGGAGCTCCTTAATTTTTAGCTAAGGAGTGTAAAATAAGGAGTTTGTTGGAGGAGTAATTTTTATTTGTGGATTGATTAAAATAGAGAAGGAGTTAATATAAGGAGTTTGTTGGGAATGCTCTAAAAATGACTCCCACATGTTTTTTTTTTGCTTTTTCTTTTTTTTTTTGTTAACTCTATTTTTCTAAAATAAAAATTATGACTAAAGATTTATTTTATATAAATTTATTAAACAGTAAAACTTTATTTATTCATAAAGAACCAAATAATTATATAAATAAAAAATTTAATAAATATTATTTTTTTTTAAATTTTCTCAATATATAATAAAAAAATTATAATCACAAATATTTATAAGAAAATATTTTATAAATATAACAAAATATGTAAATATAAAATAGTTAAATACATTATATAGTTAACTTGAAAGGATTATTTAAATTTTTTATTAATATAAAATTAAAGAGAAAAATGTTTAAGGAGTCTAATATAGCATAAATTATTAGGAGGTTAAATTTTATTAAAGAGTTAATAAAAGATTGATAAAATATGAAATATGTTATGAAGGTTGTTGGGAAATATTATGAACTTCTTTAAAAGGTGGGAGTTTTTAAGGAGTTTTAAGAAGTGCGGGAGGAACCATACCTGCCTTTTCTTTCCCTTGTCGGTTACCACAACCTCGCGAGTGGGCCACCCCACACACAGTGTCAACACCACCCATTAAACTTAAAAAACAAATTAACCTGATTCATTGGCATTATTGATTTCCATAATACCAACGCTTTTATCTACTTTAAATCCATACACAGCAGTTATTTCCCTAATTTATAGGAACCTACTTGGTGATTTCACCATTAGATCTGTTACGTAATGTGGTTTAGTCAGGTTTTAGCATTTCCACTCATGGATTCTTCACCATGTTCTGGAATCTTGATCTGGCTATGAAGTAGTATGAATTTTGAATTGGATGTAAAGGGACCCATTTGGAGATTTTATATTTGGAAGTTCAGTCTGAGTTTGTTTAAGGGTACCTTATTCTAGGATGTGATTTAGTTTTGTAAGAGAGAAAGAGAAAGAAATGTTTTGGCGGGAGAGAGAAAGAGAGAATAAGGATCAGAATGGTGGGCCACCTTGTGGTCAGGTTCGAGTTCTTATAGTTGGTGATTCAGGTACTTTTTTGTTCATTTTGTAATGTTTACTGGTTTTTAGGTTGTGTTGTCGAATTTATACCCAAACATAGGTTGTCTTCTCTAATGTATGCTCAAACGATAATATTTATGGATAGTTTTCATTTGATTCATTACTAGTTGGTTGGACTTGCGTTTATGTGATGTACGAAGTAATTAAATTTATAGATAACCAAAAAAAGGATTGTCGTGTTGCTGTGAAAGTTCTAAGGTCAGATAGTATTGATACTAAATGTGGAAATATGCATAGTGAATTAACTTATTCGTGAAGCTTTGGATTGAGCATCTGCAGATCGCATATGGCTGAGTAGTCCTTGAATAGAGTAGAAAGTTTCAATAGGGTAAAGAGGATGTTGGTTTTGTTATGTAGTTTGGATCATTCATTTTGAGCAAAATTTGTTGGGTTTGTGTGATATTTCATGTAATTTCTTTTGTGTATGGGATCTATTTTTTCATACAAAAGCCACTAATTTCTGTTTTTTTATCCATTATTCCTCAGTTTTAATGGTAAAAAAGAAAAGTTCCTTTTCATGTATAAATTGTTAATAGGTGTGGGAAAAACCTCTCTTGTTCATTTGATTGTCAAAAATTCTGCCATAGCTCGCCCTTCTCAAACAATTGGATGTACAGTTGAAGTCAAGGTTTGTATTTATTTTCAATCTATTGCATACTAGATATGTTTTTGCAGTTCAAATATTAGTATCCACAAACTTATTGTACGATGTACTGAACTTTTCAGCATGTAACTCATGGTAGTTCTAGTAGTTCTTCAAGCAGCATTGAAGGTGATGTTGAAAGAAATTTCTTTGTTGAAATTTGGGATGTGTCGGGGCATGACCGTTACAAAGATTGCCGATCTCTATTTTATTCTCAAATTAATGGTAAGCATTGTTTGCTCTAGCTGGAGTACAGTTGAGTTCCATTGTATCAGAAACTTGTTGTAACTGTTGTTTCAAAGTTGGCTTATACTTGTCCTTAGGATTGCATTGATATAATTGATCAGCTAATACTTATCTAGT
Source organism: Breynia disticha f. nivosa (assembly GCA_948193385.1). Lineage (NCBI taxonomy): Eukaryota > Viridiplantae > Streptophyta > Magnoliopsida > Malpighiales > Phyllanthaceae > Breynia > Breynia disticha. Next base: position 2,267 of record CANYCX010566563.1, read on the forward strand.
ATTATTAGTAATCAGGAAATTTATTTTCCGTATAGTCGCAATTTCATGTCATATTCTTTGAAAGAAATAAGTTCCTGTACTGTGTGAATGGCATACTTTTGGACATACTAAGTGACCTGATGCAATTCTATCATGCATGTGGTCTTCTTTGTACTATTTTCTGTAATTCCACAATTTTTTTACTGTGATATGTGAATAAATAAGTTTCAATGAAAGTATTTCTCCCCCTTTTGCCATCAAAAATGCACTTTTACTGCTTGTCAGCTGAGTTTCATAATGGCAAGAGGCGGTGTTCACATATTTATCATTTGTTGTCCTATATATTGGATTATTCATTAGGAATTTTAGGATAATAATCTCTAAAATAAAGTGATGAAAGAACATGAAACTGATCACGTATGGACCCTGCTATGAACATGATATTCTTTGCTTAAGTTAACAAGTAAGGTGAATTTACCCAAAGAAGGCTTTGCAAGTTAAATTAGTTTGCCCTTTCTCTTAATTCATACTTTCATGTAATGACATCAATCTTCTTTAAGATTTTCAAAATATTAGTTTATAATTATAGCTTGAAACTCTTCAGGGGTTATTTTTGTTCATGATCTCTCCCAGAGAAGGACCGAGGCAAGTTTGCATAAATGGGCATCTGAGATTGCTACAACTGGGACCTTTTCAGCTCCTCTAGGTTCTGGAGGTCCTGGTGGTCTTCCTGTTCCTTTCATCGTCATTTGTAATAAAGCCGATGTTGCTGTAAAGGAGGGCACAAAGGGAAGTAGTGGCAATCCTGTTGGTGCGGCTCGACAGTGGGTTGAGAAGAAGGGTCTTCTTCCATCCAGTGAGGAGCTTCCATTGACTGAGAGTTTCCCTGGCGGTGGGAATCTTATAGCGGTGAGTGACATGTTCACTTAATTTCAATTTATGGTAGTTTTTATTCTTTTCTTCTCGTATTGCTTTTAGTTTCCTTGAGATTGTAATTTTGAATTATTCTATTGTTTTGAAGTTTCTTTCTCCTGGCCTCTCATGGTGGATATTTGATAAGTTCTCTTTCCATTTCTCCATAGTTTCCTCTTAACTTCGGCATCTTTGTATTACCTATTTACAAAGCCTTATTTTCCCAGTAAAATAAACAGCCATGTTTTTTATATAGAATTGAAAACTGTTTCTTAATCAATATACTTTTAGGAAACACTGCAAAATTTGAGTGTTAGTAAAATGTGATTGGCCTGAAATTCTTCACACTTCACATTGGGTGTCTAACAGATGTATTATTAGTTAAGAGTGTTCTGATGATTTATTTAGTAAAATTGGACAGGCGGCTAAAGAATCAAGATACGACAAAGAAGCTGTGATAAAATTTTTTCGAGTGGTACGTTAAATGGGGACAAATTCCTTTATTTAAAATTTATTTGACCTCTAAAATTCTGCAATTTGAATATTTCAGTTGATCAAAAGGAGATACTTTTCTGATAAGTTACCAACATCTAGTCCATGGAACTCAACTCCAGTTAAGAGATCTGCTCAGCGCTTAGATGGAGATTCAACTGAAAACTTTCAGCTTTACAACAACAATCTAGGGTATGTTTGTATAGACCAATTAACTCTTCTGAATCGAACAATCTAGGGTATGTTTGTATAGACCAATTAACTCTTCTGAATCGAGCTTACTCTGTGTGTGCGTATTTATGTGGTTCATGCATTTAACTGAATTGTTGTGCTGAAAATATCGTTTGGTAGATTTCATTTTTTTGGCACAAAACAGCTGGTTTAATCCCACATTTTGGTTGCATTTTTATGCTTTTTAGCTTCGTTTGTTCCCTGTTTTTGACATAGACTTCTGTTTATTGCAGTTTTCCTGGTGATCCCTATAAGTACAACATTATTCCATCAATGCCTGCCCAACGCAACCTCACACCGCCTCCAATGCTATATCCTCAGCAGCCGGTTTCAGTGACAGAAAATTACCGATTTTCGAGAATTACCATGAAAAATTCCCAAGAAGTAAGTGGTAGTGGGAGGTCAAAACGAATGGATATTAGTGTGTGATGAATTTGAGTCTCACTGCAGATTCTTGTGACTTCTTTCCTCGAATGTCTTGTCAAATTGATACATTGATTCTTTACCAGCTACGATACGAGCTCTCTTATTGGAAAAGGTTTTTGGGTTACAGTTTGGTTAAAGGACTCGCCTAGCATGTATATTGATTGATTGATTGATCGTTCAAATAGAGGTAAACATTTTGGAGTGGAATCTTCTCCATTATTTATCATTTTTCTATGTGTGGAAAATGCACTGTTATACTTGTCATCTAGTTGTTGCACAAGTGAAAATTAATATAATAACAAAATTAAAGATAATATTTATATTTAGGTATTTTTTAGATTTGGTGATTTGAGTCGAAATTCAAGTATTTTTAAAAGTTCCCACTTGCAGTGAAAACTGAAATAGTAGAGTTTGCCAAATTCAAAGTGAGAGGTTAAGTATTGGACATAGATGTTGATCACTGAATCACTATAAATTATGTGTTCAATTCTTACCTCTTCAGTTTTTGCAAAAATTATTCATTTTTACAACCCTTGCCCATCTTTTTAGAGGTTATCTAGGTTCTACATCTATCCTAGTGGGAGTATAAAAGGAAAAGCCATGAAACCAATTTATAAAATTGATCATTTATAAACCTTTTATCAACCACACAAGTTAATGAGTCCCCAATATTGACCAAAGTTGAGTACTGTAGGGTTAAACCAAGTATAACTACATGTATAATACTAGTTTGTCTACCCGAAATATTGTGTATAATGTAATACATCAGAAGTTAAGTACTTATATGATTATTAATGGGTAAGTAATCAATTCCATTTTAAAATTAGGAGTGGTCTTATGTGCACTGAGGGAAAATTTTGAGTACATTGAAGGAAAAAACTCTCAAATGATGTTAATAATATAAATGCACTCTATTAGAGGTAAGAACATCAAGACACGGTTTTTTAGTAAAAGTGTGTAATTTGAATAAACGATATATGTGAATCATAATCAAATGATCTCAATTTCCTAATGTGAGATCAAGTGTGGGGATTATAAGTTATTCTCTGTGTAAACCATCCTTAAGACCTTTAACACTGGGAAGAAGCATGAGGTTAGATAATTGACTTAATATGTTTACTAAGTATGTATCCGATTGACATGCGTAAGTAGGGACATGTTGGACAATTGATGATCTTCAAGGTAAAGTATTAGTAGTGGAAGAAGAAGTACAACATTTGAAAATGTTATCACAGTTAAGAATCAAAGTACATTTAATGTGCCTATTAAATGACTTTTAATGAAACATTATGAGCAAAACGATTAGGCTTCGTGAGATCATATCAAAAGCACTGATTATACAAAAAGTAGGCTAAGGCAGAGTCACAATATTCAAAAAAATGGATAACTTACCTGAGTAGCAAAAGGATATTTTTCTTAGACAAAATACGAGCAGCTAAGGATATTTTTCTTAGACAAAATACTGTCCATATGAATTACTTGATGGAGCTCTCACATGAAAAAAAGATTCATCATCTGCGAATGGGAGATGTTGGGCTTGACAGGTCTGCTCATGACGAGTTAGGTATATCTGGGACTAAATACATATATGTCGAGTATTTGGGCTTAAAGTTTATTGAGTAATTACTTCATCTAGTATAAATAGGACATTGATAGAAACCTTAGGAGACTAATCACTTACCTAATTAGTTTAGGCAGTATGTATGTTTTTCTCATAAAAATTACTGACACAAAGTTATCTTCCCTCATCTCTCTTTGCGACAAGCCTACCATAGAGGAAAACTAAGTATTTTTCTTCCATAAAGCAGTCATGCAGATGCATTGAAGTGATTGAACGGGTCGTGTGCATCATACTCATTATTGTGTGGGTTGTAGTTGGAGGCAGCTAGCAACATCATTGTCTTAAAGACATCTATATATTTCCGCAACGCTGACCAGGTTAATGTACTTAATTATGCAATTTACATTATCTATTACTGTTTTTTTTTAACTCTCATTATCTGTTACTGTTAATTGCACTATGTAAAGATAAATTTTAGTTTATTTAATAAAATTGTTTATTCTATGTTTTTTGTAATCAATAATTGCGGCTAATTTTCATATGCAATAGTTTTTGTATGTAGTAGTATGTATGAAAAATAGAAGAACAAATAACTTGTAACTCATTTCTAGAAAAGTTTATTTTGTGTTTAGTTTTAATTTATTTGAGAAAATTATTTGTTCTAGATTTACTAGAAATTTTTGTTCCATAATTTCATACTGCATTGTAGCTTGTAGTTGTTGATATTCAAATTCTGCTTTTAAGCATATTATTTCTTTTGGATGCTCAAATTTTATATGAAAATTGAATAAATTTTCTTTATTGTTATTGAATTTTGATATTCGATAATTGATTTTTGGAGATAAAAAATTGCTTAAATCTATTGAAAGAATACGATTATGGAGTACTAGTTTTAATGTGGATATAAAATTTGTTTTAGAACTTCGAGATGTTTTTGAGGATTTGAAGTGAAAGTTTTTTTTTTTAATGTTTGTCGTGGAATTTAAGATTTGAAGTAAAAGGTTTTACATTTGGTTATTTATGAACATAGGAGTTGGGCGAAAGAAGAAATGGGGGCTAGTGACTACTTTCTAGTAACATGTTACTGTAACAGGGTTGACTGCTTTTGCTGAAAGTAAATGACTGAAAAAATAAATTAAGTATAAAGGAGGTGAAAATGAAAACAGGGAACTGAATAGAGGCTGTGGACTGGAAAATAACAGTGGGGCTGATTGGCGAGTTTTAATATGAGTTCCTGATGGGACTCAATGAGGCAAAATTTTTTTACCATTAGATTCAGTAAAAATAATTTAAAATTTTTATTTATTTAATAAAAAGCAGTTTAAATTTTACATAATCAGTACATTTTTAGTAAAATAAAGAAGATGACTCTTTAAAGGCCTCATATTAAAATTTACTGGACTGATTTATTGTAGCTAAGGGCCACTTCAAAATTTTATGGGAAAAATGTGTCTAGAATTATAAGATTCTATGCATTTAGCGTCTAATTAGAGTCCAACTTTGTTTGGACGCTAAATTAGCGTCCACTTAGACACTAATTTTTTAGCGTCCACATGGACACTAAATAACTCTACGTAGATGCTAAATTTTTTAGTGTCCAGTGTTTTTGCATTCAAATTTATCATCCAACTTTTAGACGCTAAATGTATTGAATGCCCAAATTTATGTATTTAGCATCCAAAAAGTTGGACGCTAAATGTACATATTTTTGTAGTGTACATGAGTTGTTGTGTGTCGATTGATTTCTTGATTGTTGAGTTGGGCGTGTTTGATTGTCTGTTATGTGATCTCTTCATTTTCGATAGGAGCTTATTTTGTATCTTTACCTAATCTATATATTAATAAGAAAGTTATTGACATTAACAATAAATGTAAAATCGAACTGGCCAATCAGAACGGTGAACCGGTTACTGTTTGGTCCCGGTTCACCATTCAAATCGGTCTGCAAGTGAACTGACATTAAACCGATGAAAACCAGCAAACCAGACCGGTTTTAAATATTGAAAAATTAAATAAGTTAAAAATTGAATAATTTTATATATTTATATATACTTATTTATTTATTTATATTATATTTAAATTACTGATATGACCAATAAACCATTGGTTCGACTAATGAACCAACTACCTAGTCCTTTTTCTGGTTCTATCACTGGTTCGATTCTGATACACTGATCATTAGTGATACTTATTTGTCAATTTTTGATTATATTGAATTTACTGACTGTCTTTTTAATTAATTTTTAACATAAAAAATTATTTGTTTAATTATACTTAATTAGTATACTTTAAGTAATCTAATTTATTTTTCTTTACAAAATATATTATGAAAGAAAAATCAATAATTTAAATGAAATTCTGAATATTTATTAAATATTTCTACTAAAAATAATTTACAATATTGAACTAATTGTATCCAAATTTACAATCCGATGTTATCATCAATCATTTATTTATTAATTCTATTAATTTAAATCTTTCACTATAAATGTATAACTTTTATTAGTTATTTTTATATAATTAGACGATAGATATATGTTATTCTTTTAAATTATACTAGCAGTTTGACTCGTGCAATGCCGCTAGACAGTATATTATAATTGAATTGTTTTTACTACATAAAATTATATGTATTTATTTTAGTAAAAAAATGTGATTTAAAAATAATAAAAAATAAATAAATATTTTAAATGTAAGAATTATTAATTAAATATATTGTCGCTAAATATTTCAAATTTCTTCATAAACAATATATTTTGTGGAATTGTATACATTATTATATCACCATCACATATGAGTATTTCATTATTTAATTAATTTATTATTTACTTATTAATTAATCTCTATGAATCTATATTTCAAGCTATTTTAGATATATATAAACATTATGAAATAATCAGGATAGCTATAATATGAAAGTAATTATTTTATGTGTAAATTTATTTGTTAATTAATCACAATAATCATCAATATAAAGCTAGTTTTGAATTTCTTTTAATAAAACTTAAAATAGTAAAATAGAATTGTGCATAATATTGATTAATTAATGTTTGATAAAAACCTCCTCGCGAACTACATGATATATAATATTTTTTAATTTCTTAGTTTCATTACAAATTATAATCTTCGCTGAATTTTATCTTAACTCTTGAAACGACAACGTACATTTGCCCATAAAACAATTAGTTTGTTTAGATAAACAAAAGTGTGAAACAAATAAAATAAAAAAATAAATAATATTATCTAATACATTTTTTGCATGTTACGTGACTCAACGAAGACTCATAAACATTTAAAATTAAACTTTTAGGACTCCAAATATTATTCAAATTTGTGTTAAAAGTAATAAATAAAAAAATAATAACTTCTAATTACGAATGATCAAATTGTATATTTTATGAAAGATTTAAACATTTAGACTCATTTTTTTGTAAAAATATTTATCTCTAATTATTTTAATTGTATTTTGATATATTATTTAATGAGTCTATCTTCCTAATTGAAGTCTATATGTGTCCTTTTTTTGTTCTCTGGATAGATAAATTTATTGATATTATACTAGTAAAATGATATTTCTTCTATGCGTTCTTCTTTTGTCCTTGTTGATTAGTTCTTTTTCTTCATTTTTTCTTCTTGAATTTTGACATGATCCCATTTTTAAAATGAATTTTGTTGTTTGATGGATAGATTATGATACAGATGGGTTTGTAGATTGTAGAATTATTTTTGCATTTGAATGTTGTAATTTAATTTTAATTGATTACTAAATGTTATCACATTGAGTCTGAAAAAGTCTAACAATTTTCAATTACAAATTAATATTTTCTTAAACCTTCGAGCTCTTCTTTACAATTTCTTGTCTTTTCAATTTTTTTTCTTGAGCCTAAACTTTTGCTTTCACTTCAGATTCTTAATCAAATTCTGAATCACTTTCGCTTTCATCATGATTTGAGTTCTTCTTTTTTGGAACATCCTACAAACAAATGTAGACTCAATAAGAAATAAAAAATAGATAAACTCTTAAACGTCTAAATGAATCTTGTTAAATTACAAAACAAAATCAATTGTAAAACAAAAAAAAATAGAAAACATAACTTCACCTTAAAGTTAGTCTTTTGTTTTTTTCCGTACAATATCAGATGTACTCTTTTCACCATAAAAAACTCTGCATTTTCTTTCGTCTTTAGAAACTGATTTAACACTTTTAATTATTTTTTAAGAACAAACCTTAAAAATAAAATCATATTATATACAATCAGACTCATATTCGCACATAATTACAATAATAAAAAACCTATATATAATCACTAAATACTTGAATACAAAAACAAGAATCATGTAATAGAATTATCAGAGGATACAGATGGACTCTATTACATAAGAAAACATCAATACTAGCCACAAAAAGACCCAAAACACATCAATATTGAAGACAAAATCATGAACACATATTTAAAAATATTCATTGTATACAAATAGACTCAAAAAAACAAAGTGCACAGTGGAAAATTTATCAAATCAATAAAGTTACACACCATCAAATAGCTAGAGAACACAATTAGACTAATGAATAATAAACATCACAAGTTAAAATCACAAAACAAAAAAGAAAACACAGAAATATTTTTCAACAACACAAAAAAACTCATAAAATACATCGAATTTGAACACAATAAGGCTCAATTATAAAACAAACTATAACATTCGATTGTCCAAAAAGAAAAATCCAATCTGCAATAGTAGTAATAAATAATAAACAAAATTGAACAATACCTAACAAGGATTAGAAACAAAATAGACACGTCTTAAATCAAAATAAGTTGTGATTCGAACATGCACACGAAACCCTAACCACAAAAAACATATCAACAATGATGGCAAAATAGTCTTCTATTAAGCTGATAAATCTAGCCACATTTAGACCCATGAATTCACATGAGAAAGCAAAATCAAATTAGATAAACACAACACATAAAAGAACAATGACAATGCCAAAAAATAACATGCAAATACTAAACAAAAGGAAGAAAGTTTTCAAAAGATTTTCCATAAAAAGAATTGGCAAAAATATAAAAAAATAAAAAGAAAATACCTTGGTCGCTTGTTCCTCTTCGTCTGAATTAGAAGACGAGTAAGACTCTTCAACGTTTGCGCTTTTTTCTTTCTCTTAGGAGCCATCCACTTCGTTTTAGCCATTTTTCGCCCCGTAAATGCCGCTTTAAAAAGCCCTAAAGATGGGAGAAGTGTTTCACGTTGCGATGGAGAAGACAGAAGCATGACTAGTTTGCCTCCAAAATATAATTTTAAGATTATAAAAATATTCTCATTCTAACGATTAAAAAAAATTAAATTAATTTCATTTTTTAAATTTAAAAAATTTGCATTTAATAAACGTGTAGGTTATGTAAGAAAATGTTAACAAAACAAAAAACAAATCCATAAACTTAAGCCTCCTATTAATTAATTCATAGCATAATTGTCTAAGATAGATCAAATTAATCAAATAAAAAATATTTTTAGAATAAAAAAAGTGTCATAATTGTAAATTAAATTGTATTGATATTTTTATGAAAAAATATTAAAAATTCCATTTCAGATAGGATAACAAAAAATATGTTATTTTAGATGAATTGATTAACAACATGACATTTTGGTAGATAGAGTTTGAAAAGATTTCCTTTTATATAATTATTACTGCTTTCAAAGAGGATAGCCCCCTACTTTTTGGTGGTATTTTACCCATTTTTTAACAGATTATTATGTAAACTACTACGTTTTGAGTTTAAAATGATAGGAATGTCAGTGTATATTTGTTCATTTTTATTTATGCCAGTTTAAGTTTTAAAATTATGAAAATGTAAAGTTTGATAATTTCAATTTTTAAAATGTCACTTTTTATTCTCTCTCGTTATATGAACAATAATGAACAACAATGAACATAAAGCATATGTTTTTGATATAACGTGCATTTGAATCTCCTAATTTTTAGCAAGTAGTTAGTTTCCTATTTTGATTTTATATCCCGTTTTATTCTCTCTCTATATATAAACAATAATGAACAACAATGAACATACCTCATATTTTTATAATTGTAAACTCAAAATCGGATATTTTCATATTTTCAAAACTTGAACTAGTATAAACAGAAATGAACAAATATATCATAGCATTTCCTTCAATTGAAAATACAAATTGGTCATTCCTGTAATTTTTTGATTTTTAATGGTCTAGTCCTCAACTTTTGTTGTCCAAATCCCTCACTTCCATTGGTCACAATCGTGGGCTTTGGACCTTGTTAGAATTCAGAAAATTAGCTGAATGTCAGTTATAACATTCTCAATTTGAAAAATACCCACCTATCTTAGCTAAATTATAGGAATGCTGATTCCTAATTAACCAATTATAAGATTACCCAAATAGGAAGCCCCAATTGGAAATATGACATTTAAACCTCGCTGATTCCTAATTAGCTGAGTATCACACTTGAACACGTTACAGCATAACGTGCTCCTGAAAAATTGAGGGTTCCGCTCATTCGTTTCTGTTCATCATAAAATCCACAAGGAAAAAACAAAATTGACAGACACAGTTCCAAAACGAAAAGGACATCAAGCATTTCTAGAAACGCTTTTGAACATACCTTCTCCATAGGCTGCCTCTAAAACAGACGTCATACATAAGAGGTATGGAAAAATAGTATAGAACAAACTATATTGCTTTCAATGATATTCTTTTGTTCTAAGCATTATTATGTTTCAATAAACAAAAAATACGTGTTAAAAAGGAGCTTTGATCGTAATAGCATGTGAAAAATTGTTCAAGCATTGAAGAACAAAGTGCAATATTGTTCACATTTGTGCATTGACTGAAATCTGATGGA